>PVJO010006227.1:0-90809 GCA_004026905.1 Hystrix cristata | reverse complement strand
TCAAGAGAAATAAAAATTCATGTATGTAAATGGATGTTCCTTGAGAATATACTATTAAGTGAAATAAATCAGAGACTCATAAGCACACATTGAATTATTTCTCTGATATGAGAAACCATAACTGTAAATAAGAACAAAGTAGTGTAACGGATTATATAAAAGGAAGATAATATACAAAGGAGAGGAGTACTAGAAAGAGCGAAAGGGGAAAAGCAGGAAGGGAAAGAAAGGGGAAAGGGAAATCATGGAGAATTGTAAATAAACTTGCTGTAAATAGGGATGGAGGGAACAGAGGGGAGGGGAAGGGGGGAGAACCAAGAGACACCATGTACAGGTACAAAACAAACATGCTAAATGTGATCAATATATGTACAATGTACTAATACATGTTCTTGGTTAAATAAAAAGAGAAATAAAAATTCAGTGAGTTCTCCTAATGAATAATCACTTTAAATTTGCTATTTTTTACAAAACTTTTGTAAATGGGGAGGGGAAGAAAGTTTTTTTTTGTGCTGGGGATCGAACTCAGGGCCTTATGCTTGCTAGGCAAGCACTCTAACCACTGAGCTAAATCCCCAGCCCCGGGAAGAAAGATTGAAGGGAGGACAACGGGAAAAAAAGAATTTAAGATCTATGTACAGGTACAAATTCCCTATGATGAATGTGACCCTTATGTATGACAAATGTGTACAATAAAAAAAAGAGAAAAAAAAATTTGCTATTTTTTGTCGTGGAAAAATGATAGTAATGTTTGCCATTCTATGAAGAGGTAGTAAAGGTAAACACAATTTTTCAAACTTTAACACTGAGGAAAACTAATAAATAAGGAACTGTAAGAATATCAGTGCTGGGCGTGGTGTCACACACCTGTAATCCCAGCACTTGGGAGGCTGAGGCAGGAGGACTGCTGCGAGTTCAAGGCCAGCCTGAACTATATAGCAAGACCTATCTCAAAAACACAAAACAAAAAGACAAATTAGCTTTCCTTCTTCAGAATTAACATTTATGATTCATACATCTTCTGAACTTTAAGTTCTTTTACATCTTTGGATGTCTGAAGTCAGCTGTATATGGTATATGAAAGGATATATGGTCTAGCTTACCCCTAATCTCTGAAAAAAGGGAGGGTGGATTTGGTATGCAAAGAAATAGAAATCAGAATAGAAAAACAGAATTGAAATAGAGTAGAAAAATAGAATCAGATCTAGAAGATGAGTATTAAATGTCTGTAGAAGGAAATCAACTAGTTTTAGAATGGTACCCCACGGGCTGGGGATGTAGCTCAGCGGTACAGCAGTTGCTCAGCCTGTACAGGATTGTATGCGATCCCCAGCACGCCAAATAAATGAGGCTCCGTGACAGGGTCAGGTGTGTATTTTTTTGTTCTGCTAAACTCACGTTAGAGAGCTTAAGAAGATTTGAACTACAAAAATAAGAACTAGGTTGAGGCAGGAAGATTGCCTTAGAGTTTGAGGCCAGCCTGAGCTACACTGCAAGACCCTGTCTCAAAAAAAAAAAAAAAAGTATAGGAGTTATTAATGGAAATGATACAAGAAGGGCAAAATGGTGGTAACGTTGAAGCTGGGTGATGGTTACAGGAGGGTCTGTTACACCATTTTGTTTATTTACAAATAAATATTTGGGTATATTTGAAATTTTTACTCTGATAAGTGGAGCGAAGAATTAATATAGCGTGCTTTACTGTCTTGTGCTGTTTTTTTGGGTTCAGCTGTCCAAGTTTTAGACTTACCAGCAAGACTACGAATATCCTTTATAAAATGTTTCCATTTCGGCTGCATCACAACACTGTCAGTATTTTCTGAAATGTAAAACCATGACAGTCTAAAACCTAGTTATATGGCTCATATTATTTACTAAATATCAAAACTGAAAACGATTTCATGCAATGGAAACATACCTTTGCCTTTATGTGCCTTTGGATTTCGGTATACGAATCGATCCAAGAATCTCATTAGTGTGAAATCCTGCAGTGGGTCCCCTGAATACTGAATATAATTTCCCTGAAACGTGGGGAAGTGGGAAATTTAAGAACTTAATTTAAAAAATATATAGATGGATCTATAAAGGGAAAAAAAGGAAAAACATAGCTTCCATACTATACTGCATCAAAGGCACACATAAGTAAAATAAATAGCCTTTCAAATATCCTTGTGCACATTATACTAGAAAGATAATGTAGACCATCTAACTGTTAGAGAGGAACCAAACCCTGAAGTGGCAAAACACTTCAAATGGAAAGGGGAGGGGGACTCTTTCTCCAGAAGAGCCAGAATTAGTAAATAATTGCTGTGGTGTATTTCTATTCACCTTGGAGAGTGCAAAGAATTATTTATATTAAACAAATCATTGTATTAAACAAATCATCACTATTTGTATTAAACAAATCATTACAAGGGCAGTAAAATCTATATAATTCTATCCCGTGACAAAACACTCTATGACCTATTTTCATTATTAAAATCTATACTACTAATTTTTTCTTATTTTTTTTTTAATATTTTAGACTTACCTGAAGGATGGTCTTTGCAAAAAGGGCTACCGAGGGATGAAAATGCTCAGATAACTAAAAACAGAAGTATGAATAATGTCAGTATTTCTAAGATCAAATCTTACTACATATAGCTTATTTTAAAACGTCCAAAGAATTGAAACTTAAGCCAATACATCAAGAAAGTAATTCTCGGGGGTTGGGGATTTAGCTCAGCGGTAGTGCACCTGCGTAGCTCTGAGTTTGCAGCCCCCCCCCGCCAAAAAATTTTGGTCTCAGCACCAGTTTATACACTTATAAATAAGGATTTCAAGTACTTTTTAGTGGGTAATATCGACCAATAGTTATTAGAAATTACAACAGAAGGATTTAATAGTTCATTTAAAATAATGCATTGTATATTAATGTAGTATTTATGAAAAATGGCTATAGCAAGAAGAGTAACATTAGTTTACAGTTTTGCAGATCTCTTTAATATCTGGCTTAACAGAAGACAGTGGATTCTTTTTATCTGCTTCTGTATTCCATGTTGTTTAGTTGAAACACATGAAGAAAATCTGGCCTCACACAGATATATGCTGAAAAACGAGGACTTAGTAAGTCTTTCACCTAAGTTTAGACTTCCTTTGATGCTACACCAAAACTGAACATTGGTTATAATACTGAATCTGAAACTATGTTCAGTTGTCTTTTGGCATTTGTTATTTAGAATTGGTTTACTCTGAATGTGAATATGTAAACTGCATTGGTCGCTTGAAAAATACTGACTTATGTAGTTCTTCTAAATGTGCACCATTTATTGTACAAAGATCACACTGTTAGCGCCACCACCGATTTCATCAGAAAAAAACTTGCATATTAATCTCAACTATGTGGGAGGTTGAGGTGGGAAGAATACAAGTTTAAAGCCAACTTGGGCAACTTAGTGAGAGCCTGTTTCAAAATAAGAGAAGGGCAGGGGATGTAGCCCAGTGGTACAGCACACCTTCAAATCCCAGCACCCCTCCCCCAAGTTTCTGCATATTCAGATACTGTTGAAACTCAGTAAGTGGTTATATGATTTCTAAAATTTTAGTATTTGCTTGAGGCAACAGGAGCAATTCATTCACTTTCAAGCAACTGTTTTCCCAAGTCCAAGTAACCAATTTGTGTCTCAGTCATTCTTTCCTGAAAAAGGTGCCAGATGAGTTAGGAACAGCGACACAAGCACTCTTCCTTGAGACAAGAGAGCCTTCATCCTTGGGCACACAGATTTAGCTACATTACCATGTGCAGTACTGAAGATAGGTGCTTTAAACTCAAGATAATAAAATCAATAATTTCCTGCCTTATCATTCTGAAGCGATACTGGCTTTTTTCTTCCTTACAAGTATGTGCCAGTGAAGAATATACTGGTTACTAGTGCACCTTGGTGTCACTGTCTTTATTTGTGTTAGGACAACAGGAGTATTATTACCCTTCACTTCTTTGCTGCCATCAGTGCTACTGTTAACACAGTGACAAAGACAACATCTTCATATCACTACAAAAATAGCTACTTTTCAGGTCTTTGGCTGCACTTTGAGAACAGCTACATAGAAAGATACTGGCTTTAAAAGAAATCTCAGGAAGGCTCTTAAAAATATGAATTCTCAGGCAGTTTAAAAAGTAATTTTATTGGCAAAAAGTCCACCATCGCAAAACTTAGCAGATTTTACAAAGCCATTATATGCAATAATCTACCTACAAGAAGCAATACTTATTTATAAGACAGGTACAACATCCTTACTTTACAGGCACATTATTTAAAATTTTCTACAGGGCAAACACCTTGCACAGTACCCTCTCTCAAATGTGGAAATGTAATGTTTATATTAACTCCTGTATATATTATTTACAAGAGAAATGAAAACTTCAAGGTGTTAAATCTACAAAGGCAAGAACATATAGCACATGTGAATTAAAAGATAATTTGGAATTATTTTACCTTTTTGAGTTCCCAAAGACTTGTATTTTCAGCTCCACAGAACAAAGGATTTCTACTGAATGGATCATAAGTATTTAACTGTTTGACACCTAAAAACAAAAAAAAAATATTTTTCATATGCTTTATTCTTATCCCATAAGGCCCCCAAAAGTACAACCATTCAATGTTCTCCTAGATTTAATCTTCAACATTCTTATCTGGGCACCCTACATTAAAAACTCCAAGCCCCTTCAAGAATTATCCTTGGTGGGCTGGGGATTTAGCTCAGGGGTTAGAGTGCTTGCCTTGCAAGCACAAGGCCCTGAGTTTGAGCTCCAGCAAAAAAAAAAAAAAAAAAAAGAATTATCCTTGGTATCTCAGTTAATATTTGTTCCTGAATAAAGCAGGCAACGTATTTATCCCATTAAAAAACCCATTCAACATTTCTTTTCAAGTAGCAAAAAAAGTGTTAAAAAATAGGTCATAAATGTTAAGCTGGAAATCATCTGAAGCTAGGATAGGTCTAGTCTTCTGGAGGTGCACAGTGCTACAAATATTTGTCATTAAAGAATATCCAGAAATAACTGTTACTCGGAACAGATTTACATTGTTTGTGTGGTTAGAAACTTGGGAATAAACAAATTTAAAACGTGATTTTGAGAACATATGATGAACCATCTCTATACATCCCTGTCATATTTTTAAAGGACTATTCTCAGTTTAAAATCAGGATAACTGATAAATTCTTATAAAAACTTTCCTGGTAGCTACCAGACTTTGTTTGTACTTCACTGACAAATTACATTTGGAAATGAATTAATCTGACCATGAGTCCCACAGCAAGAATAAAATAGGTCTGGTACCACATTCCTTGATCCTCAAACATCAATGTTTTTTCTCTATAGCCTCAAACAAAGAAGCTGCACTTCCAAAGCTTTCTTTTGGTTCTGATATCCTATCTATTAAAAGCTAATTCAGTTTGTGTGAATGGAAAAATCACTTACAACATTTTTTATCCTAAAACACTGCTTTAAGAAACTGTAAAGGATGAGTATAATGGTCAGACAAAAGAACCAGAAGGTTCACACAATTTCCAATATTTGACCAGATTCTTCTGTTCAGAAATCACAGTTGTGTAGAACAACATTTGTGTATCCTCATGTGTTCCATGTTTGAAGTCTTTAATGTACAGGTAAAGGCCAAGAAACTAACACTGGATTAAAGGCGTAAACTTAAATTGAAGAAACAAGATCTACTGTGTGGCTAACATGTCCCACAGTTTTTTCACAGCTCTGTAAGCATTTGCTTTAATTTCTAAGATTTATTAAAAGGTGGGTAGCTTTTTAAATAAAGATATTGGTGACTTGCTGTTTTAAAAATTTACTTCTGTGGCTGGTAGTGTACCTCGGTGGTGAAGGGGAAGCACTTGCCTGGTATGCTCAAAGCCCTGGGTTTGAGCCCTAGCACTTCTGGAAAAAAATAATTTCTGTAAAAATCAAAGAGGAAACTAATTCCCTGTTTTAAAAATGCAATAGAATAACTTAAAGACTAAAAACATCTCACCTTTCAAATTATCCAGGTGTACCCAGGAAGCAGTCTTTGGGTTTTTCATGTCTGTGTCAGATACAGTTTCTTCTGTCTTAACTTTTTTTACTGTATCTGTTTCTGTTTCTTTGTCTGCTACTGTATCTGTTTCTTTGTCTGCATCAGTGAATTTTTCTATGTCATCATCATCTCTTATGTCAACAAATTTTTCTTCGTCATCAGACGCCTAACAAAAAATGGTTTTACTGTCACTGAAGCAAAAAAAATAAAACCCCAAACAAAACCAACTAATATATTTTGCCACCCATCCAATATAACTAGCAGTTTAAAATTATACCATATGATCATCTAGTTGACTTCTTAAATCTGGTTTTGCTTTAAGGATCTCAGACACAAGGTACAGAGCTCCACATATGAACGGCGGCATCTGCGTACAAGTAACTTGAAGCAACCTCTTCACAAAAGCTTTCACCCGACGCAACATGACATCTGCTTTCAGAGATTTGTAGATGAGGTTAAGAAACATGGCTTGCTTGGAACACATCATCAATCCTGGATCCAACATCTTTCTGTAAAATCAAATTAACATCAAATACTGACTTACAGAAATGTCTCTACAACCTGTAGTCATGTTAGAGACTTCACAACCAGTTACATTAGCTCATCTTACAAATACCTGCCCGCTTGTTAGAACAAGAGATCATTTCTGCTCTAACAGGTAAAATGAAAGTTACCAACCTGAAGAAAGAATGATGATGGTACCAAAGGGAAAAAAAGAGCAAGAAGCATTTGTTTTTGTGGGGTATTTTTCTTTTCCAACTGTTCTATACATCAAGAGGGTCCAACCCTAACAGTGTGATTTTTGTGTAGATACAAGACCTCACCTGAAAGGATAGTCCAAAAACAAATAATGAAACCTTCCTGTGAAGCAGTGGACTAGAGATCCTGGGTTTTTGTCTTTATATCACTACCTACTCACTGGTGACCAGATGTGGGCTCCACATGGTCCTAGTGAAGGCCCCCCGTGAATAACAGAAAAATTTCGAGGATTTCAGAAGCTATTTGATCTGGCTGTGTAACATCTTCCCACACAAATTATTCTATCCACAATGCTCTCCCTCAACTCTCTGCATGTCCACAGATCTAAAACAGGTTCCTTTTTTTTTTTTTTTTGACAGGGTCTCACTATGTAGTTTTGGCTGGCTTTGAACTCTCTATGTAGCCCAGGATGGACTCAAACTCATGGCTATCCTCCCGCATCAGCATCCCGAGTGCTGATAGACGTGCACCACCATGCCCAGCTGATTCCTCTATTATTCTCTCAGTCCCACAGATGTTCTTCACTATTTCACAAACCTTATTTCCTTTGCTTTCCCACCTTCTCTCCCAACATCAAATGGATCAATTGTGCTTGTGTTATTCATTGCTGTTAGCCCAGTGCCTAAATCTGAGTTGTGGATATTCACTGAACGAATAAATGAACTTTCACAGTAAGTGACTGTGCATTGCTCATTTACCAGGAATCCAATCCAATTTGGGACAGCCCATTTTGCTAGAAATCCCTTTTTTTTGTTTTTTGTTTTGGTGCTGGGGACTGAAGTCAGGGCCTTGTGCCTGCAAGGCAAGCACTCTAACCACTGAGCTAAATCCCCAACCCACCTTTTATTTTTGATATTGGGGTGGAACCTTGGCCTCACACATGCTGGTCAACTATTCTGTCACTGTGCTACCTCCAGCCCCTAGAAATCCCTTCTTTATCCACAGCTATAATTTATCCCTGTGTAATTTCCAACCATGAGTTCTACTGTTCCCTGAAACAATACAATCTAATTACCCTTTTCTATCACAGCTTTTCAAATACTTGAACCTACACAGCTCTTCTGTGTGCTTTTCTCCCCCAAGCCTCTTGCAGGCAGCTTAACTCTAATTAATCTCATATGGTCTTCATTTTGTGGCAGGGGCTAGGGGTGGGGGATTGAACCCAGGGCCTCTTGGCATGCCCTCTAACCACTGACCTACACCTCAGGCCCCCCTCATATGATAATATACTTTATCCTAACTGCTGTATCCTAGAGATGCCTTAATTGGTCTGGACCTCACAAAAATAAGACACTAAAAATTAATGCAATCCTCCAGATTAGCTTGAATAACATGTAGGATCATTATTTCCTTTGTTCTAAGCACTTCCCATGTTTTCCTGGTGAAACTTTGAGATACTCAACTTCTCCTCTTCATACTTAAATTTTTCAACACTTTTCATTCTGCTCACTTCTAGTCATAAATTCAATCCCACATCAACAGAAACATTTGGAGAAGAATTTAGATAGGAATGCCTCTACCATTTTACAGAGAGTATATCCCTGAAGTTCTTAATAAACTTTATTTTTGGAAACAAAATCATGTCATTTCTCTGATCCCTCAATTAGAGATTTTAGTTTAAAGGATTCTCAGTAAAACTAAGAGTAAGTATTTTAAGATGGCTTAAAAGGCCTTTAAAGCAATCCCACTGTGAGCACTGCTGGCAAACAGTAATCAAAAGAACTTAGGAATGTACTTTTCCTCAGAGATGTTATACTGGCATGTTAAACAGACTGTGATGTTAAACACACATAGAAACCAAGGTCTCTATATTTTCAGCCACATTAAGAACATTACTACTCTAAAAAAATTGTAGGCTTATTAAAGAGTCATAGAAAGACCGTTAGACTCTTTATAATGTACCAGAGAAATGAGTGCCATGAAACATGAACTCTAAAGCCAGTAGATTTGCTACAGAACTCAGCTTCTTAATGTGTGTGCGACCTTGCACAAATTACTGTGCCTCAGACTGGAGAGGCATTTACAGGACTAAAGAACTGCATAATATTTATATTTAAGATAGCAGCCAATAATTTGATAGCATGTTTTACGCACTTAAGCACTTAATATATATATGAAGATTAACATAGTCAACATGTGTATTATAGTTTGGATTCAAAGCGTCTTCCAAAAGTGTGACTTGTTTCCCAGTGTGGCACTACTGAGAAATAGTGTGACCTTTAGAAGGAGGGGCTGGTGTGTCCTGGGGACCGGAACCCTGGTTCCTTCTTTCACTTCCTGGCTATGAAGTGAGAGATTCTGCTCTATCATGCACTGCTGTCATAAAAAAAATGAGGCTGATCAATCGTGGACTGAAACTTCCACAACTGTGAGCCAAAATAAAGTTTATCTCTTTATCACCTGATGACTTCAAGTCAGTAACAAGAAGCAAACACATATTATCAATCTTCAATAAAGTCCCAGTTATTCATTTACTAGCTGTATGGTTTTGGGCAGGCTTCATAATAAGCATGAGATAGGTGATTTGCTTTGCATTTTGCTAATAAGGTATGATAAAATGGGATTAGTTATTTCTATTAACAGAGTTTTGATGAAAATTAAGCTATTAGCCCAAGTTACAAAGTAAACTAGTGGCTAGGATTCAAACCCAGACAGTGTGGCTTAGGTCTAAGCTAGTAACCACTACATTACATTTTCCCTCACAAATTTATGTATATAATTAGGTGAGTAATCTCAGCTACTCAGGAGGATGATGCAGGAAGGTCAAAAGTTCAAGGCCAGTCTGGACAATTTAGTAATACTGTCTCAAATAAAAAACTTCGATGTCCTGGGGATGTTTGCCACTGGTAGAGCTCCACTGGGTTCAATCCCCAGTACTTAAAAAAGTATGTATAATTAAATAGGTTACATTCTTCAATAATATAGTTTGTTGGTATACTCGAACAGTTCCTAAGTATTTAGACATTGTTCAAAATATCATGCCTCAGGGGTTGGGAATTTAGCTCAAGTGGTAGAGCGCTTGCCTAGCAAGCACAAGGCCCAGAATTTGATCCCCAACACAACATCCCCCAAAATCATGCCTTGGTGGATGAGTTGTTAGTTAGCTGCAAATTACAGTAAACGAAATCTTAATCTAACACACTTTCTTCTAAGTGCTTCTACGGGTGGGGCTATGAGCTGCCTAGGGTGCCTATATGGGCTGTGCCATGGCCTGAGCATGTGGACAATGAGAAGCATTATGTAAGCACTCAAGAGGTAGTTGCTGAAGCCAATGCCGTGGCGCATACCTGTAATCCTAGCACTCTTGAGAGGCTCAGGCATGAGGATTATCAGTTTGAGCCATCCCTGGCAATTTACTGGGACCCTCTCTTCAAATAAAAACTAAAGAGGGCTGGGGATATACCTCTGAATTCACAGTACTGGCAAGAAAACAAATGAAAAAAGTCTCCCCAAAACTGCACCTCACTGAATTACTGGACAAGAGAGAGAACACAGAACTGAGGATAAGTGGGAGAAGGAAAGTTCAATTATACTTGTGGTTTATTTCTTTAATGTCCCAAGATTTAAGACAAATGTAGCAAAACGTTAATTCTAATAGCAAGCTGCTGAGGAAGGCCAAAAGCCCATTTCTGTAAATCTTTCTCTTGCCCAGCAGCCAGGCACTACATGTGCTATACTAGATCCAGTTATTGCTCATACTCACATAGCGGATTGCTATGTACTTACCGGTACAGTGCTGTATAATATCGATCCGATACAGTCTGCTGAGAATTCATTACTTGGAACAGCAACATCAAAGCCTGAACACTGGTATTAAAATTTACAATATGCAACACTTTGAACAATGTGTCTACCTGCTCCCTTACTTTGTCATCACCACTCTGGGAGTAAGGGTATGCTCTGTTCACACCTGTTAAAAGAGCACTGAGCATTTTTGACTCAATATCTTTTTTCTTGATACAAGTTCGAAAAAAACAAAAATAGATAGTTATTAATTTGTTAGCCAATTCACTTTCTTCATGGGAGAGGGCAATTTGATTTAAAAAGCAAATTGCATAATATTGAGCCTTGGAGCTGATATTTGAGCGAAAGAGTAGCCTTTCTATTTCAGCACACACAACTCCTTTCATATTTGGATGTTTACAAAGTAATGTCTCTAATAGATGGGAAGCTTTTGTGGCTATTCTGTTCTGAGGATCTCCTAGTTTATTTACCACCTGCACCAGAAGAGCCTTTTCTTCCTCTGGCTTATTACAAAGTAGCTCATGAGCTGCTGTGAGGGCCCGATTTTTAGAGGCCACCAAAGAATCATGACTTAAAGTTTCTAAAACCTGCACAAATTCAGCTACTAAGTGTTTTAGCTGGTGCTCAAAATACCATAATATTAGTCTTCTATCTCTTGAGTCCTTGTTGCCACTGGATAACTGTTCTAGTTTGTCGAAAGGATGCTGGCTGAAAATCCGCAGCTTCCGATTATCTGGTAAGAGGTCTGTAATGAGTAACTCTTTGAAAGTATCCAAAGCCATCAGGCACTGCTGCTTGCTGCCCTTCTTTTTAACAAGGTTCAGGAGCGTTTCTACAAACTGCAGAGTGTGAATAGCATCATCCTGGATAAGAAGAATCATGGCTGCCATCCTGTCACCCAGTGTCCCCGATGATACGATTGCTTTCATCCACGTAGAAGAGGCTCCCTTTTGATTATTTGTTTTACTTTTGAATAAGTTGACTTCACACTCATACAGCTTCTGAGCCAGGGTTTTGTACTGAGACACAATATCCTGAGGCTGGGGTTCCAGACAGTATTCATTGCTATACTCCAGATCATACCATTTGCCTCCAGGTTTGAGCAACAAAGTCTGCCGCTCAAAAAATTCAAAGACATCCTGCTGTTTATTTTTCTTTGCTTTTGGTTTGGCATTGCTGTTCTTATCAGAATGTTCTGGCATATCCTTAATTTTCACCTTACTGATGGATATCTTTTCACTTTCTGCTGCATTATGCTTTTTATTACCTGTTTTAGATACTTGCGCTTCTTTTTTGCTGGCATTTTCTTTTTCAGGTGGTTCATCTTCTTCAACGAAAGATTTTGCATATTTGGCCAAGTTAAGGCTTTGAACAAATGCTTTCAGTTCACCTTCTTGAAGGTCATCAATTGTTCCTTTTCTGCCTCCATCTACCACTTCTTCATTCTCATTCAAAGTAGCCAGCATGAGGTAATCTTGCTGCATGAAAACATAAGTAGGTTAAAAATACATTACGAATATAACACTTTGGTTAAAACTCATCTTTGAACCCAAGGAAACTGAATTACTGTGGTATGACCTAGCCTACTACCCTATACCAAATAAATATTTGATGGGTAAAAGATTTAAATATGGAAAATAAAACCATAAAAAAGAAATACAACATAACCCAAAAATAAAATTTCAGAACAGGGAAAACCTTTTCCAATGTAACATAAAACCAAGAGACGACTAAGGATAGGATCAAAAATTCATCACTCTCTCAAACACAAAACAGAAAAATCAACTGCATTACTTAAAATAGCAGAACACTGCTAACAACTTAAATAGCTATGATACATGGCCAGGTAGATAAGACAGATGCAATGATTTATGCAGTTATGAAGCCAATGAGAATTTTATATACCAGTATAGAAAGAGCTCTAACGTAAGAAAAAAAGATATAAAATATATGATTCCATCTGTGTAAAATATAACTCATGCATACATTTCATATACATAAGCGTACATGTATTTCCATGATGAGGTACAGAAATCCCTGGAAAATATAAAATACACTTGTTAAAAATAACTGCTTCCTGGAAGAGAAACTGCACGGCAGGAGATAAAAGTGTGAAAGAGTTTTCATGTACCCCATCCCCCAATAACCTTTTAAACCTTAAGGTGTTAAAGCATGTTCATATGTATTTTCTACTCAAAAATTAAATACAACCCAAGTACAGAGCAAACTGACTCTGCCCGTCTAGGCTGCATTTCCACTGCTCTAACTCACTCCTACAAAGTCTAGTCTCAAGAGTATTTCCAAAAATAGCAGAAATCCTGTCACATATTTGCCTAAAATCTTCCAGTGGTTCTGCATCAAACGTGAGGTTAAAGCCTCACTTCTTATTCTCCCTTTACTTCACTCTGCCTCAACTACAATGGCATTTTTGCGGTTTATGCTACAATTATGCCACACTTTGCATCTGCTGTTTTCTGATTGGACTAGCTCCGTTCACGTCCCTCCTACAGGTTTTTGCTCCAATACGTTCTCCGTGAAGCATTCCCGGATCATGTCACCGAAACTGTAACAACCTTCCTCATTCTATCCTCCTTATTCTTTTGCCTTCTACTACTTGGCGACGGAAGTACTATCTAAAAAGTCTGTTTACAGTTTTTCTTAGGAGGTTCAGTCCATGACTGCGCGCTTCTAGAGCGTACAGTGAGCATGTGCAAACACCCAGTGAGAACAGAAATTAATTTTTAAACACTGGAGCCTCGGCAAGGTGAGGACTACGAAGTCAGCTTTCTCTAACTTGATGGAATGATGGTTAAACTACGTCAATAAAATAAGAGGCTCGCCTACATCCTGAGGAAGGCCACTGCATAAAACGTTCGATAACTTTTTCTCTTGCAAAGAGCAGTGGGAAAAGTGCAGCAAGCGCTGCAAGCATATTCCGAGGGAGCGTCCGAGTCCGGGACGCTCGTCCTCTGCCGCGGGAGCGGCGGGCCACTGGCCTACATCACTACCGCACCCCGCGCATTCCCTGGGGAGTCTGGGGCCGTTACCTTGGTGCCTCCGAGCTGTAACACTTCCTCCAGGGAAAATCCATTTTCGGCTTCACCGCTATCATCCTCGTCTTCCTCGTCCGAATCTTCTATCCCCTCTTCCGGGGGCCAGGGCCGCTTGGCATGGAACTCTAAAGGTTCCTTGGCGGCTGCCATGGCGAGCGAAGCACGCGCGCACAGTTCGCGCTCACTTCCGCTCGGTGCGTGACGCACTTCCCCCTAGGCGGGCCTTATCCCGGAAATGGTTGCAATCACGATCCGGCATGGGAGTTCTAGTGCGATCCACTGTCCGGCGGCTGTGCTACGCGGCTCGCGCGCGTAAGGGTCCCCCAGGTACGAACCAGTTGTGGAAACCGCCTGTATCGCCTCCACAGTTTCCCGGTTTGGGGCTCTTGGGAGCTCAGTGGCTCACTTCCAGCCTGAGGCGCTCTGGGCTGGAGACCGGAGTCCCTCCGCGGGCACGGAGCGGCTCTGCGCTTCGTGGGCGAGTTGCGTGAGTCTGCCGGCGTTCTGGGTTTGGGGCGAAGTTAGGGATGAACGAAGCTGCCCGAAAATGCTTAGGCTACTTACACTTGTAAATACTAAGATTTATTTATAATGGGGCCTGCTTAATCTGTATTTTTCAGTCATTCCCTGTATTTGGAGAGGGAAGTACTTCAGCTCCGGGAATGAGCCGGCAGAAAACAACCCGGTGACGCCGATGCTCCGGCATCTTATGTACAAAATAAAATCTACTGGCCCTATCACAGTGGCAGAGTACATGAAGGAGGTGCTGACCAACCCAGCCAAGGTATGGGTCAGGGACCCTGCAAGCCCGCTTTAGCAGATTTGCAAAGTGCAAGCGTCGAGGGGGTATATGTAGAGAGAAGCTCGAAGATCCTCAGCCCAGGCAGTGACGTGCCTTCTAGGGCAAGCTGGGGGCACAGATTAATCTGTCGGTCACGGCTAGTGCCAATAGAAAGGACAAATTCCCAGGCCGTTTGGGAGACTTTTAACTGGCCTTCTGAGAGAAGGATGACTTTCCTACCTGGCCTGATGGTGGGGTCATTGTTGTGGGAGAGGGGTATGCAGGAGAGGGAAGCTGGAATGCTGATACACGCTTACAATCCCAGCACTCTGGGAGGCCGAGGGAAGAGGATCGCCATTTAACGTCCAGCCTGTGCAATATAGCAATTTATGGAAACCTTGTGTCAACATAAAAAAATAGAAATGGGCTTCACTGTACTACCAGAAAGGTTCAATACCCCTTGAAATGCTTACTTATGAAGTCTCATCCCTCCATCCCAGAAAGGGGATGTTATGTATAGTGGAAAAAAAAGTTCTAAAGATGAGAATGAGTTTATTTTTAATGCCAGAAGGGAAAAGTTGAAGCTGTAAGAGAGGGGAGTGGAAAGAGTCTGCAGGTGTTAGATAAAGAATGGAAATCCACAGCATTAGGTTTGGCTAAGAGAAGGAGAAGGGATTTTAGCCCTTGAGTCCCGGACAGAGGGGGAGCAGGTGGAAGGCAGGTGAGGTCAAGAAGCTGAGGAGGAATAGTGAAGAACGTGTTTCAGTTCTTGCATAGGGCTGGAGCCCAGGGCCACCTGCTAAGTGTGCAGTGGTAGAATAAGGTATTCGAGAAGCAGAGGGAAGTTTTTTACAGGAAATTTTTCTTGAAAGTTATGCATTATATTAAAATTTGGGATATGAAATTAAATAAGACATAGTCCTCTCCCCTAGATAATTACTGCTGCTTGTGAAGAACACAGATATATAAATAAGCTCAGAAAAGGAAGCACTGGCTTTGGTCTTCTGTCAGAGGGCTGAGGGAGAGGTCAGCAAAGGTGGCATTTGAGCAGATTCAAAGGATGAGTATAATTGCGAGCAAGAAATGAAGAGGGAGTATTTGCAATAGCATAGATATGTAGACATCGGGGCTAATTTATAAAAAGCCTACCTATCAAGCTATGTATTTATTTGGGTTTTTGAGGGGGCTTTGGGGATTGAACTCATGGCCTGTACCTGCTAGGCAAGCAAAGCCTGCCTTTTTTATTGAGATATAATGTTCACATGGAAAAATGCATAAATCACAAGTATACAGTTCAGTGCATCTTCACAAAGTGAACACTCCCATGTAATGTGCACCAAGGTCAGAAACAGAACATTAGCTAGGCCCAGTGTACATGCTTGTAATCTCAGGTACTCATGAGGCTGAGGCAGGAAAATCTCGAGTTCAAGGCCAGCCTGGGCAACTTAGTGAGATCTCATGTCAGAAAACAACAAAAGGAACAACATCAGCAGGCCGGGCTAATGTGGGAGAGGAGGCTGGAAGGGTTGACAGGCTCTGTGTTGAATTGTGGGAGCAGGAAGGGGAAGAAGGGCAAGGAGGGCAGAGATGAACACTGCATGGCTCCTGCCTCTGCAGCTGAGGAGTGACTTTTTCTATCAGTTTGGCAAACTGACTCCTATTTTGTAAACTGAGGTAAAGACACTGTCTTTATCTTGCTTAATTAGAGAAGAGAACTTTCATAATAAAAATTTCATTGTATCTATTATGTAAGGTTTTGGAGAAGTGTTTTAAAAATCTTATTTGAAAATTAATTTTTCTCTATTTTTTCCCTTTTGTGCAGGGATATTATGTGCACCGTGATATGCTCGGAGAAAAAGGAGATTTCATTACTTCACCTGAAATAAGTCAGATCTTTGGGGAGGTAATACCCTATGAGAGAAAGTAATATCATAAACATTTGAGAGCAGATTGACTTGTATTAGTCTATAATAGTGTTTTACAGGGATTTTTTTTTTGATTCATCAAAGTTTTAATTTTTTAGAGGGAATAGAAAGGAAACAGGAAAATAGTGGAGAGGACATTTGAATACTTTATATTTGAATGTAGAAAAGGAAATGTATGATAGGAGGGATAAAGAGAAGGAAAGGAGATGGAAGCCAATAGATTGGAAAAAAGGAGAACCAGATGAAATTGAGAATGGAGGAAAAGAGGGAGAAAAGATGAAAAAAGAAGACTGAAGAATTAGTGGAATCAAGATGAACTCCAAAGCTCTCAGCCATGATTTAACCATAGTTACAGTAGAAGTCTTCCTTTAAGGACCAGAATTTTAGTTATTTTCCATCTTTGCACCTTTGATGGTTTAGAAATAGGAAATTGTTTCGAAGAGGAAGTAGAATCCAGGTAATGAGAAATACTAATTATATCTAAGAATCATGTATTTAAATTGTATGAAGAAATGTCACAATCACATTTTATGTGTCTGTTTACGTTTATATGTCTGTATCCTCTTATCAGTACCACAAAGCTTTTTATCTCAGTGGCTGTCTTAAAATTTTCTCCTATTATTAAGCTTCCTACACGGTGTATGTTGTAATATAGTCCTACCAAAGTTCCTCTGTGTGTGTATTATGTACCTATTAAATATATACATATAGTTATTTGCAGATATTGTATGGCATTAAGTTTGTATTTATATGGGATTTTATATTGTGGTATACTTTTGTCCTGTATAATACTTTATATTTTTCCTTTTTGTAGCTGCTAGGGATATGGTTCGTTAGTGAATGGATGGCCGCTGGAAAAAATGCAGCTTTCCAGCTGGTGGAACTGGGCCCCGGTCGGGGAACCCTCATGGGAGATATTTTGAGGGTAGGTAGTAAAAGAACATCTGTAAGTCTCATGTTGGTTAGTCTTATTAATTCTGAGTTTGCTAGCTTCCTTGATTTTCTTGGCTCTCAGTCCTACCTCCTCAATCTTATGTTTCTCAGCTAAAATAGAATGTTAGGATAATGTAATGGATCATTTCTTACTATTGTTTTTAGGCTTAAACTGTGTGTGCACGTGCGCATGTGTATATGTGTAGAGAATGTAAAAGCTAAAAACAGGTGCTTAGAAGACATTATAGGAGAATATATTTGTCCTCTCAGTAGGTAAAGTTTTTATTTATACCAAAGCAGAAGCCATAAAGGAAAAGATTAAAAATTTAATTTCAAGAAAATAAAATTAGGAAATTTTGTTCTTTATAGGAAATTGGGAAATTTTCATTTGTCAGAGACACCATAGAGTGATAAAATTAGCCCCAGAGTTGGAGAACTTACTCATAACATATGTAACCAGCAACAGTAGAATATATAAAGAACTCCTTTAAATCAGTGAGACGATAACAAATAACAGAAAAATCAGGTTAAAGATGTGAACGGCCTCTCATGAAAGAGAAAATCCAAATGACTAATAAAAACCAAAACAATGCCAGTTGCTCATAGTCAGAGAAATGGAAATTAAAATCACACTGAGCTAGCACTATAACCCTATTAGTCTGGAAAAAAATAGACCATCTGACATCACAGAGTGTTGATGAGGATGGGGACATGCAGAGCAATGGGAGCTCTCACTACTGGGGCAGGTATAACTTGCACGGCTACCTTGAGAAGCTATTGGATGTTATCTGCTACCTTTAAAGTTACTTGTATTGTATGAACCTGAGTTTTACTGGTAGTCATATGCACTAGAGAAGCTAGTGTGTATGTGTACCAAGAGTCATGCACAAGGAGGTACCAGTGTTTAAAATAGCCAAAAAAACCCAAAACACCACCAAAACAAAAAAACAAACAAAAACCTGGAAACAACTCAAATTCCTGGCACTGGGAAAATGGGTCAGTGAATTGTGGCACAGCCATCCAGGGGAATATCAAGTGCTGTAACGCTGCCTGACACCAGCAGAATGCAGCAGTATTCAACATGAAACAAGATATTGAGTAAAAATAGCAATTGCAAAAGAATATTTATGATCATATTTATATAAAATCCACGTAAGTCAACAGTAAGCAAGATATATTTGATGACACAGATGTATTCAGTAAGATCTATTAAAAAAAAGTCACGAAGTGGTTAACTGGAAATTCAGAATGGTAGTAACTTCTGAAGGTAGGGGAGGACATGGGGCTTTGGAGGATAGGCCATGGCCTGTTTCTATGAGCAGATGGGGGATATTTTATCATTCTACCTAGCTCTTCATGAAAACATTTAAAAGGAACACTATTTGTACCTGATAAGTAGTAATACTTATACACTTCTGTATTTTACTATTTTAGAACCCATTGGTCATTTTGAGTTTATTTTGTGTGTACCTGGCAATTCTTTATTAAAAAACACAAAGACATTGTAAATTAAAAAAAAATAATAATAATAACAGTGCTCAGGTTTGAACCCAGGGCCTTGCTAGGCAAATGTTCTACCACTGAGTTACATCCCCAGACCAAAATCAAATTTCTTGATGCCCTGTGACTTTTGCTTCAAACTGAGAATTGAAAGATATTTAAAAAAAAAAAATCATAAACATCTAACAAATAAGAAAACTGATTGTACTCGGAGGAAAAAAACCAAAATCACTGATTTAAGTTTTCAGGGCTCTATTTTTTATTTCTTTAAAGTGGCAAACCCACCCAAATTTAAAATATTTTTAAAAGTTCCCTAAATAATATTTTCTTATTCAAGTACTTGAAAAAAATTAAGCCCACAGCCTTTAAGATGCATAAAAGAGGGGCTGGGGATTTAGCTCAGTGGTTAGAGTGCTTGCCTCACAAGCCCAAGGCCCTGAGTTCGATCCCCAGCACCATAAATAAATAAATAAATAAATAAATAAATAAATAAATAAATAAATGCATGCATGCATGCATGCATGCATGCTTTTTTGGAACCAAAAAATTTAAAGGGATGTAAACAAAATTTCCAAAACAGGTATTATGGACCTGTTTTTAATTGGGCTTACTTTTGAGAGGTTTTTCTCTTGGGAAATTTTTCTGTGTCTAGTTTAGTTTAATCTCCAATCTGAGTTTGGAAACATCTCATTCAATTGATTGGTCTATATTGGCACATTTGTATCTCAAAAGTAGGAGGCAAAAAAAAAAAAAAAAAGTAGGAGGCAAACCACCAGTGGAAATTCAGGCGAAAAATACCGATACACTTTATGCTTTTGAATATTTAGCATTCAAAGACTGGTAAATTATCCATATTTTCCTTTCTTCCCTGTATATTTACAACAATAAAAAGTAAAAGTGTTGTATTGCTAAGAAAAATTGAAAATGTGATATACTCTCAGAAGTAAGCTGCCAGGTTATTTATGCCATTCAAATTTAATTTCCTTAGGAAACAGTTTAATCATCTAAAAGGTTAAGATTATTTTGTAGACATACAGGCTTTACAGAACCAAGACCATATATATTTCATTTGCTTGGTCTTTTTTAGACTTTATTGTCTGAAATTGTTTTTATTGAATAATAAATCTTTTATTTTCATTTGTTAATCCTAATTCATCATTAGGCAACCGAATTGTACACTGTTCATTTCTTAGATCAGTGATGGCAAACCTTTTAGGGCTCTGAATGATACAAACAGCCTGCTGTAGCACACTGCTGTCTTAGATTATGCTTAGTAGTTCTTTTTTTTTGGTGCTGGGGATCGAACTCAGGGCCTTGTGGCTTGCTAGGCCAGCACTCTAACCCCTGAGCTAAATCCCCAGCCTGCTATGCTTAGTAATTCTAATAGGTTATGATTCTTACAGACTGCTGGAGAGTGGCTTAGATCAGAAGCAAATCTTAGCAAATTCTACCTGTGATTTGACTGAATTATTGTGGTAAATGGTTAGAAAACCTAACATGCATTTAACACATTGAATTTTGCCCGTAATTTTTTTTTTCTTTCTGTATTTAGGTGTTCAGTCAGCTTGGATCTGTGCTGAAAAACTGTGACATTTCAATACATCTGGTAGAAGTGAGCCAGAATTTAAGTGAGCTTCAGGCGTTGACATTGACTGAAGCAAAGATCCCATTAGAGCGAAATGCTGACTCTCTAGTGTATATGAAAGGTGTTACTAAGTCTGGGCTCCCAATATCCTGGTACCGGCATCTACAGGATGTTCCAAAAGGTAATTACTTCACCTTGATTAGTCAAAGAATTTTGATTGCAATAGGGATCATTGACCATAACCTTTTATAGTAATTTAACAGATTGTAATAGCTTTTTTTTTTCCTAGAAAAGATCATTGTAATAGAAGATAGTTACCTAACATTAAGGAGCAGTATATTGCATGTAATTTTATTAAATAAATAGCAAAGCAGAAACAAAATAAAAAGCCAAAATGTAAATTTCCACTGTACTTTTTAGTATTTCCCTATAGCTAAGATGGTACTGATGATGAAGTAGCCCAAGACTGCAGGGGCTGAAGAAAGCAGTGTTAGTAGAGGGATTTAGTTATTTAATCTTTTGAAAATGATTGCTTGCCT
This sequence comes from Hystrix cristata, assembly GCA_004026905.1. Lineage (NCBI taxonomy): Eukaryota > Metazoa > Chordata > Mammalia > Rodentia > Hystricidae > Hystrix > Hystrix cristata. The sequence continues at coordinate 69,931 of PVJO010006227.1, read as the reverse complement.
ACAGTGGTGGTAAAATCTCTGTACTACTGAAGAATCTGTGATGAATCCAGGCTCAAACCTAAGTAGGGGTAGGATCTTGGGTAAGATACCTAAAGCTATTCCTTGGCTTCAGCCTTCTCAGATGATTTTATGAAATTCAAATTGCCTTCCAAATGTGAGCTAACAAATGTGTCTAACTTCTTTCAGGTTGAGTAGCGATTAGATTTAACCAATAATTCAGGCATTGCAGTTCTCTGAATGTTCTTCAGAATAAGTTTTCCATGAAGAGTAGGCTATATCTTTGGTAGTGATGGGTATGGAACCATCCCAGGTTCCAATACTGAATAATTAGATACCTTCTTTTTTAATGTTTTAGACTTAATTGCCTTGAAATGCTGGACCATTAATTTTCTTCTTCTGTTTTTAAATAGGGTACAGCTTTTATCTTGCGCATGAATTTTTTGATGTTCTTCCTGTGCATAAGTTTCAGGTATTGATGGAAGTCATGTTTATAATTGAGTAACAGAAGGCCTTGTGTTGCAAGAACGAACATTTACAGTACTCAGTTTATAAACATTATGTGTTGATTTTAACTATTATTTGGAATTTCAGTGAACAAATAATTGAAAAGCAAAATGAAATATTAACTAGAATTCTTAATTCTCTTGGAATAATTAAGAATTCTTAATTCTTCTGTGAAGAATGTCACTGGTATTTCAATGCAGATTGCACTGAATCTGTAGATTGCTTTTGTTAGTACCATATGGTCTTTTAACAACAATAATTTTGCCAATGCATGAACATGAAAGGTCTTTTGATCTTCTATTGTCTGCAGTTTATTTTTCTGTGTTCTGAAATTTCCATAGTAGAGGTCTTTTCTTTTACCTCCTTGGTTAGGTTGATCCCTTGTTTGTTTTTTTCCCTGAAGCTATTGTTAATGGAATTGTTTTCCTGATTTCTGTCTCATTACTGGTGTATAGAAAAGCTATTGACCTTTTAATGCTGATTTTATGTCCCAATGCCTTGGTGTATAAATATGATCAAAATGCATTATACACATTGACTCCCACCTCCATGTGAAACTAGGGCACATGGAGCAAGGAAGGGATAGGGAGGAAATAAAGTATGTTATGTGCACATACAAATCTAAAAATGAAACCCATTCATCTGTATAACCAGTATGCACTAATAAAAAAAAAAGTAGAAAAAAAAAACTCAATTCTTTTGGGATAAATGCAAGATGGTAAATGACTATTATGTGTAGTGAAGAACTTACTTGACAAACTTTATTCTAAAGATTAATTTTTTTCTCATTCTTTCTGTGAGAGTTAGGATTTGGTAATGTCTGTCTACTGGTAGCTTCTAAAGCTAAGAGCAATTCTCATCAGCATCTGATTATTCCTCCTGAGATTTCCATTTTGGGGCACTTTCCACTGTGCTTTTTTCTTATATTTTTTAAAAATTTCTTATCTTCTATAGCTCCATTACATATTGCTTCTTTCTTACAGTATTAATAGTTTATATGTATCAGTTTATTCATACTGTTCAAAGGAAGTCAAGTAACGCATTTAAATAATTTTAGTATAGTGCTCTGTAAATGTTATTTATGTACAAAGAAAAAGCTAATAGTATTTTTGGTAAAGGCAATTATGAGAACTTGCAAAAAATTTTTTTCACATTACTGTTTTTTAGAGAACACCACAAGGATGGAGAGAAGTACTCATTGATATTGACCCACAAGTTTCTGATAAACTGAGGTTTGTTTTAGCGCCTTGTGTCACGCCAGCAGAAGCCTTCCTACAAGTAGGAATACTGTTTTTTCCTAAGTTTCTCTTATTGCTAACAGAGCATTCAAAGTATTGTTTTCTGAGTTAAATGCATTTCTTTCACAAGGGAAATTGTTAGCAACATTCAGGGTACTTTTTGTTGACAGTGAAAGTGCAGAAGATCTAATTTCAGGAGAATGTGTTAAAATCATTTAAGCTTATCACCTTAATGTCATATAATCAGAAAGCTAGTAAGCACATAGCCAAGTCTCTTGCCTACCTTTTTAAATCTGTTGCTTGACTATCAAATGATGGAGACATTGTCAGCTTTCCGGAGAAGTTCCCCCGAAGGCACTGCAGTACTGACTATGGTAAAGTTACAGGGAAAGCTAACATTTAGTGAGCTCTTTGCTTTCTCACTTTTATTCTTTCACTTAATTCTCAAGGCAGCTGTATCAGGCAAGTTCTGTTACCACTCTTTGTGGGTACAGTGTTGCTTTCTCTCCATGCTTCTACCCAGCTCTAAATTTGATTCTAGACTACCAGAATGGTAGATTGACTGTTGCTTTCTATAGACCTCAAGGAATAACTGCAAGAAGCTGCCTACCTCTGGGGTTCTGTTTAAAGGTTCAGAAATACCACTAACTTCTCAGGAATATTTTGGCTTCAGAAGCCCCTCTTTTTCTTTTTTTTCTTCCTCAGGAAAACTTTGTACTTTCTGGACCTTAATTAAGGTTTCCTACCTCAGAAATTATCAGTTTTATGTGTACAACACCTCTTAACCATACACCTATGAATTAAGTTTTCTTTGCAAACTATAAGTATCAGATTAAAAGCTTGTGAACATTTCTATTTTTTCATGTTATTGCATATTCTACCTAATTTTACTTGAATGTCAACCAGATTTATAAAGCTACCCCCTCGCCCCCAGTCCTGGGACTTGATTAGCATTCACTTACTTACAAGGGAGGGAGTGAATTTTCCCTTTCACTTGAATGGAGCAAATGCTGGTGCTGTCATCCTGAAGAGCAGTCTAAGGTAGTGAGCTGCAATTTGTCAGCTGATGCCTGGCTTCATAATTTTCATGGCTGCACCACTGGTGCAACTTATTTAATAGCACTAGGGGCTAAATGGGTTCTTGTTTCATTTAATTCTCACAACAGACTTACAGTACATATATTTATAATGAGGAAAAAGACTCAGGTTGAGTAACTAACTCATCTACCAGTAAGCACTTGGAAGTGCTAAGGTTCAACCTTAAATCTCTGATTTCAGCTGTTACTAACTGTGCAGTAATAGGCAGAGACATCAAGGCAGTTCCCTGTTTCATTTTTAGTAGTGTTAGGAGGGAGCAAAAGATAACTGTGTTTTTATCATGAAGAAAAAAACGTATCGAATTTTTAGTCATCTCAAGCATCAGTAAAACATATATACTAGTCAAGTTGACAAGTATTAACATTTACTGTCATTTCACTTTTGAAGCTAGTAAGCACATCTTGTGGACCCTTATATAACAGTTGAACATTTCAGGTAATAAAGAGTCTCAGGTATAGTGGCACTAATTCACAGGCTGATGCTAGATACAACTCATATGCTTGGTATTCTTTCTACTCTAACAGAAGTCATCATAATCTTGCTTAACAGGATCTGTTTTGTTATATTGGGTTTGTATCTTTTGTTCTTTCAGCCCAACTTTTTGAGTGCCTGTTAATTCGAGGCACTGTTCTAGGCAGACAGAAATCCTTGCTCATGCTTTCAACCTAGTAGAATGTTTATTTCTACTCTGATATGTAAGTAGTTTTATAATAAAATGAACCAGGTATGGTGGCACAGATTTGTAATCCCAGCACTCTAGAGGCTAACGCAGGAGAACTGCAGGTTCAAGGCCAGCCTGATTATATAGTGAGATGCTGTATCGAGAAACAAACAACAAAAAGATAATGCACTTGGCCACAAAGTGGTTGAGAGGGCACATACCTTTTTATAAGAGGTTAAAATGTCTACAAACTTAGTGGATAGCATTAGAGAATTATAGAATTCTACATAATAAAAAGGGTGTCGTGAAACATTTGAGAATAGAGAACATACTCATATTGAGAAGTAATTTATTGTAATTAAGAAATGCTAAAAAAAAAAAAAAAAAGAATTGCTTACTGTAGAGAAACATGAAATGCCCTAAGGAAAGTTTTTTTGAATGATGTATTTTGATTCTTCCGTATTCTCTCACTAGCACGGTGAAACAAGGGATCATGTCGAAGTAAGTCCCGATGCGGGGGTCATTATTCAGGAACTTTCTGAACGCATTGGACTAACTGGAGGGGCCGCACTGATTGCCGATTATGGTCATGATGGGACAAAGACAGACACCTTCAGAGTATGTATAATCCAGTAATACGACTGTCAATTTCATTGTTAGATTTGAAGTTCACTGAAGATCTTTGTCTTTTCTTTTGTTTTTACAGTACCTAGCACTGTTTTATATTATTTGAAATTTATTATTAATTCATGTTGTTGTAATTACCCTTAACCCTAGATCTGGCTCCTAAGCCCAGTGTCCAACTATCTGTGGAACAGGGTATAAATGACCTAAGTTCTTCCTTAGCTGCAGAACCTAGTAAGCATCTGAGTAATACAAATGGACAGATTTTCTTCTAGTTCTTACTTTTTTCTGCCCTGCCTTCATTTAACACATTCCTACCAGCTTGAACCACCAGTGGTACACGCATGACTGTCCTGTCAGGCAGCTTGTACTACTGTTGGTAACAAATGGATCTGATCACTTTCATTGGTCTTTTTACTAATAAAATTGGAGCCACCTGGCAGTGAGACATATGAATTATGGCACTGACACAAACATCTAAAAATATTTTTGGTACTACTTTGCATATTCAAACTTTCTATCATATTTTTAACGTATCTTTTTCCTTGTCCACATGCATTCCTTTATCCTTCCTCAACATTTTTTCTTAATGTTCTTTGAATATGGTCATTTCTGTTGAATATTCTTTAAGCGAAATACATTTAACTAGATGCTAGTCATTGTTTTTTGCATCTGTGGTTCTTAATTCTGATTTTATTATTGTCAATAAAAATAAATTCAAAGTTTGTTAAAGATGCTGATCTCTCGCTTTATCTCTTGGATCCTGATCTACAAGGTTTAGGCAGTCTATTAACACATTCAGGTGATTCTAGATACAGTGGTTGATAGATACGCTATATACTCTGCCTCAGTTCTGATCACCTAAATTGATTGGGAGAATAAGATCACCTCTATTCTGTCACCACAAACATTAATGAAAATGTTAAATAACTTTGTTAACGGCAGTATCTTGAGACATTGCCACTTTGGCACTTTCTGTTGGGTTTTCCATGTAGCCTCTCATTTGCAAGAAGGGTGCTACGACATAGTATTAAACCACAGATTTAGGCCCTGTTTTCCTTTTTTAACAACTGCATGTAAAAATGTACTAATATGATGGCATTTCTTTGATCTCAATATAGTCATAAAAGAACAAAAACGCATTTCTTTATGTTTAAGGGGTTTTGTGGCCACAAGCTCCATGATGTCTTAATTGCCCCTGGAACAGCAGACCTAACAGCTGATGTGGACTTCAGTTATTTGCGCAAAATGGCACAAGAAAAAGTAGCTTCGCTGGGCCCAATAGAACAACAAACATTTTTAAAAAATATGGGTATTAATGTCCGGCTTAAGGTAATGGTTTATTTCACTATCATTAAATATTTTAATTTTATAGTATTTCAAAACTACGAATACTCTGGTTAGGCAGATCCTTGGTGCTTCAGTCTTTTCAGCAGTACAGGATTTAGTATAACCAGACAGCTGGAAGGTGGCATAGTGGGTAACTTTCCAGAGTGGTACAATTAAGGCTTCCCAGTGGTGTCCCTGTTCATTAAGAAAGCCGTGTTTACAGGTATAATTATAACTGTCCTCCCAAGGATATGTAAACCTTGTAAAGCAAACTGGGGATATTTGTTAAGAATGCAGAACCACAGATGTAGCATCAAACTGCATTTTTAGTAAGCACCCTATGATCCTTGGTAGGTAATCAGACTTCACATTTTAAGCACTGCTTTATTGGAATATTTGAGAGTTACTAGTAGAGTTGTATCTACCTATGAATTCTTTTCTTTTGGTTATTTTGCTGAGAAATGTTTTCTTTCAGATTCTTTTAGATAAATCGGATGAGCCATTGGTGAGGCAGCAGTTACTTCAGGGGTATGACATGTTAATGAACCCTGAGAAGATGGGAGAAAGATTTAACTTCTTTGCCTTGCTACCTCATCAAAGACTTCATGGTGGAAGTCATCACAGAAGTGCATGCCAGTCAAAACCCTCTGCATCACCTGTGGCTGGCTTTAGTGAACTGGTTTGGCAGTGATATTTCAGCTTCGAGTTTTTATCCTTCAGTCTGCCTGAGAAATCAAAATAAAGGGAACACATTTCATACGTTAAAGGTAACAAAAGTGCTAAAGTATTTATCTCTACACAGTCGATAAAAATAGTCCATGTTATATATAAAATTATAGAACTTTTAGGGTTGGTACAAATATGTGTTTTCAGCTTAAGTAACTGCTACTATGAAATTGAGTTTCCTTTTAATAAAGCTAGTTGTATTTTTATTTTTAAAAGTACACGAGTACTGATTTGTTTAATAAAAATTTTCTAAAAAATGAGGTATAACAAGATATTCTGATACAGAATATCTTGCTAAGATCTTACTAAGTGAAAAAAGTAGGGGAGCAATTCATTTTCAGATTCTCCCTACTCATCCTGAGTAGCTGTCATCTCTTTCCTCTTTTCCATCTTCAAATAAATTGTCTTTATTTAAAAAAAAAAGGTAGGATGCCAGAGTTCCTATGGTTATGATTACATTTTTGCTGAAGGAGAAAGGCTACCCTTACAGACTTTAAAGTAATTTCATAGGAACTAATATAAATTTAGTTACAATTATTTCAAACTTTCATTCCAAGAAATGAGCCTCCCAGATAATCACCTCAAATTTAGTGTGCAATTATAATGAGGTTGTTTTGGGGTTGGTAAATAAAATCACTTCTTTTAAATATACCATTAGTTCCATCTATGAATACTATTGTCAAAATAGTCCTATTACCAAGGCCTAGGAAAATAACACAACCAGGTAAGATTTGCTTTGGATCCCTCAATTATAGGTAGGCCAAGATTTCCACATGAAAAGTATGGTGATACAGAAATACATTTTATTATCAAGCTTTTTGAGAGTATTTACAAAAAGTGGCATGTAACAAAAAATATAAAAATGTATTGAACGGTGTCATTATAAACTACTTTGTACATTATCAAATGTTTCTAGCAAACAATTATTCCTTATACAAACACAATATGACTTCAAGACATTTTGTTATACAGTATCTGGAGTAATTACTCAACTCCAAATTATCTGACAGTGCCTTTGCAAAATTTTTCAAAAAATTTCTTAGGCATTCAACAAAAAGAGTGCAATTAATTTCATGGCTTGTAAAGTTTGATTATATAAGTATAGCAAATGAACAATTCCAGTTAATTTTCAACATATGCAGTAAAACCACAGTAGGTCGCCTAGTGACTCAAAATTATTACATTTTGTGCATGCTGATATAAAGACTTACTTTGGAGAAATTTGGGGAAGGCATCGTTTATCACAGGGAAAATCCATTTATAAAAAGGATTCTAAAAATTAATTTGGTTAAATCTTTGCAACTGCTATGTGAGAACAAATTACTAAAGTATGTGGAATGTCTCCTAGAGATACAGATACATAGTGTAGCATAATGGCCAGAAGGGTTCATAGTAACTGTATGGAACTTGGGCAACTAATCTCCTGTGCCTCAATTTCCTTATCTCTAAGATTTGTATGTACTTCCAATGTAACTATTGTGAGGATATATTAAAGAACTCAGAACACAGAGGCATTACATAATGTTTCTATTACTCTCTCTAGGCTATTTTTAGTCTAGATAGAATAGCTTCAGGGATCTCTGAAGGCCTCCCTCTAAGTCTGTTCACTTACAAGAACAAACTTTTCCTTTGGTTTCCCAAATTCAGCGGGCAAATTAACACTTTTATCTTTTTTAGCTTATTATATATATTCATACATATCTCATTTCTATGACCACACTTTGAGGAAGGTGGAGGCAAGAATTATGATCTTCACTTCATAGACTCACATCTGCTCAGGCCAGCAGAGCTAATAAACAGTGGAGCCAAAGACTCAAACCCAGATTTTCTAACTCTAAATCTTTTCCTCTAGTTAGAACGGAGTAGAAAAAAACAAAAACAAAAAATAGGTTCCTAGTGATTACTGAAGAAAGAACAAACAAAAAGCCACTATATTTCTTGCAAGTGGATGGTCCCATATTTTAAATATTCTCTGGGGAAAATACAGATTCCCCATCCCTGATGTGAAAATCTGAAAGCACCACCACTTTCATAAAGGTTATGGATTTTAGAGCATTTCAGATTTACAGAGCTATGTAAATATGCCAAACACTGAAATCTGAAACACTTCTGGTCTCAAGCATTTCAGGTAAGGGATACTCAACCTGTATTAGTTAAGTATTTTTAAAATAGTTCTGTGCTGGAGTTGATATGTAAAAAGAAGTCTTATTCATTGTTTAATTTGCTATGTTGACAGTATAGTTCAGCTCTTACAAGGTATTTCATGTTTACCTCTATCCACGCCCCCAAACTGCTTAAAATTAAACAATTTAAAAACATTTCAGATACTGTAAAGCTAAAGGGGGGAAAAAAAAAGAAAGATATACTTTGCTACACAGTGACAGCAGAATTACCTGGACCTTTATTGGCCTTTTAATATATAATTTTTGCCCTCAAATTATTCAACCCTAGGTAAAAAGAAATTATGTAATTGAAGTTTAGATATGCACCCATTGAACGTCAGGGTACAATGTGGCTTCCGGATGGTGTCAAATGGAAACATGAATGTTTAGCACAGTTGAGCTATGAGAAAGCACATAGGAACAGTTCCTACAGCACTTTGTGTTTCGTGATACCAATCATCCCCAATAATCTTAGTGGCTATTACAACATACTCACAAAAGGTGACAATTTAATTTTTATGTTGTAGAAACTATACTAAGAGTTGCAGTTCCAAAAACAATTAGAAATCACTGTTTCAGAGTCTTGACTGATGTAAGAAGAAAGGCAAAAAGAGTCCAGTGCTCCTTTTATATGCATGTAGGAAAGACTTAAATGTCTTGTGGTCAGATAAACAAATCATTCAAAAGTACTTTTGTAAATCAAACTGTTAGCCTCACAGTTAACCCTAAATGCAAACGTGTTTAGTAATCATCCTTACAGTTCTTGTATGTATTGGTCAAGCTATGCAATAACTGGATGCTAGCATGCCTTTTAAAAAAAATGATGTAAGATTAGGAAAGGGAAGATAAATGGCATTAGTGTACTTGAAAGTGAAGGATTAGGAAAAATACAAAACCAGTTATTGCTTATGCTACAAAAATTTATAAAAAGGTTCATCTTGATTCCTTGATTATGTGTTTTTATTACTCAGTCTCCCTTCTTGTACCTACTCATGAACTACAGTATTGGTGTCACCAATGCCTTACCACATTTCCTCATGTCTTTGCATCCTTGCAGATGACAACCTACAAGGAACAACAGTTATGCAGCAAAACATTAGTCCATAAAACGAAACCCTTATTGAAGTTAGCTCACTGATAATTAAGGATCTTCTTCCATGTCATCCGGATTGGGAGCCATAATGAAGTGCTTTGGGTATACCAGGTTGTGTGTGTACGCATGGATTTCCCAGCGAGCATCATCACTTTCGTGTGTAATGTAACGTTCTCCGATGCGAGTTTCAAATTCTCTAAGGTCAAGCCACGTCTGATAGTCCTAGGAAAAAATGAAATGATTAGAAATGATTATAAAGCCTTTCTTTTTTTGCTTAGCACACTAGTCATAATTGATAAGCCCCACTCATAAGGTTTTGCTACACAAGTTCTAATCATAATATTTTAAGTTAGCAATGTTAAAAATACTTTTTCAAATCCAGGATTTCTAATAAATGAAAGTATATAGTTTCTGAAATTAAAAAAGAAAAAAATGTTTCAGGGTTCTGAGGGAACTAATAATAATCACTAAAACGTTTTGTTCTATACTATTGGAGGCCTAAACCCAAACCTTAGTTAATTCTACCCCTCATTCCCTTTAAAACAGTTCTAAGGCTTCTCTCCTCGCTTTGAAGCATCTGTGTGTTGGCTTTTTAAATTTATTGGTACATGTTTGCCATAACGACTACTTTCATTGTGGGTACTTGCTACATGACCATGACACATCTTAATTCTTTTATATGCCCCTCCCACTTACCTCTATCTATGGTTTCCCTTCCCATCTCCCAAAGATCTATCTCCCTGTTTCCTTTTATCTATCTTTTATTTTGCCCTTTAATACAGTACTTTGGATTTCTCACATGAGAGAAAGCATATGGTATTTAAACTTGTGTGTCTGGCTTATTTCACTTAACATTATGTTTTCAAGGTGCATCCATTCTGACAAATCTGTACAATAATTTTTTGGGGGGGCGGTGCTAGGATGGAACTTGGCCTTGCGCTTGCTAGGCAAGTGCTCTACCACTGAGCTAAATCCTCAACCCCTGTGCAATAACTTTTGGTGGAACCAAGCCAAACATATTTTAGATTGTGTATTGGGGTGGGGAGAATGGGGAGTCTTTTCAATGCAAAAATAAACCTTTCAGTGGATATTTAAAATAAAATACAGTTGACAAAATTGTATGTTATGTTACTCTTACAAAAAAGTGAAATCAATACATAAAGCCCTAAAGAAGAAAAAGTCACTGCTTGCAGTTCATGGGAGTATTTATAATGGCCTGTCAATGCCGATTCGAATGACACGCCATACAACTTCCAGAGATGCAGCCATAGTACAAATTAATTACCAAAGAGTACTTACATTATTCCAAGAAATTTGTAGACTCTGTTTATCTTAGAGTGGTTTCATTAGGTAAGACAAATCACAATGACTGGTTATATGAGGATCACCAGAGATTTTTTTACCTGTAGCCAGGGATGGCTAAGAGATTTGTCAACACTGTAACGTTTTCTCATCTTCACTTGAAGCAGGTTGTTTATCAAATCAATTGCTAAGGGAAAAGACAAAATTAGATACATAAGTTTGGGTGTATAAGTTACCCCAAACCAGTGACTCTGCCCACAGAGAGTATACTTAATAGAAATGCAGCATTGAGGAAATTCTGCCTGTCAAGGTTCTCAACTTTCAACATGTTAAGTGGTCCACAAATGCTTACTGAATTAATAAGTATATCTGTGAGATTTTCATTTTATTAAGGTTGTAGAGTACAGGTTCAGAATACACACACTGAAGCCGGACTGCCTGGACTAATATGTACCATATCATACTTACTAGCTTTGCAAAATAGGGTCAGTTACTAAACTGTGTTGTGCCTTGGTTTCCTTACCTGCAAAATGGAATTTTTGAGAAAATAAAATCAATTTAATATATGTAAAGGACTTAGGAACAGTCCTTAGCATGTAAGTGCTCTATATTAACTGTTATTCTTTCAAGATGAGTAAAACAGACTGATTATAGGCTTGCTTACTTATCTCTCCCAACAATACCACATTGGTCTCTATTCTCAGCACGGTCTGGAAAAGCAGCAAAAGACATTGCTTTGTGTCTACAGGTATGGTTGGAGTGTGGTGATAACTTATTACCAAAAGTTCACACTCAACAGGTTTTAATAAGTTCAGGGTGTTTTGGTGTAAATGGTGAGATCTTGTCATACATATTTAGTTACTTATTTGGAGAAATGGATCGACTGTAAAACCAAGGCAACTATAAAAGAACATAATGACTAGAGCCCTGCATAATGATACATCTGAAGTATGGATATGAAAGTCTAGGCCTAGGACGGTGAACCTTTGAGAGACTGAGTGCCTAAATTGCAACCCAGAACCCACTTATTTATCGCGAAGTGCCAACACTGCAATTAAACCTTAACAGTTTAAACCTTTTAGTTTAGAAAAAACAACTCATACATTTGGCTTGCATGCTGACAGAAGAGGGCTCAGTGGTACCTTCCTTAGGTGCACACCACTGGTCTAGGACTATGAACAAGCCAAATGAAAGCCATACCATACTATTTCTCTTCTATTATATACCATCAAATTAGCAAGGATCTTCTGTAAGTACTTTCTCTGTGTTCCAAATACTGCAAAATCCTTATCTGTTGTTTCTTAAACTGTGGTTCACTATTTGCACCATTTCAGGTGTTTATTTAAAATGCATGTTCTTGAGTTACCATTCCAAGTGGTGAATCAATCTGGGAGATATGCTGAAAGGTTTTTCTTCCAAAGGGATTCTGATACAAGAGGTATACACCATACTGCCCTTACAGTTCTGAGAAGACTTTGGTAGCATCAGAACAAAACAAAAAAAGCTTCCTATGAACTTTAATCAGTTTTGTTCATTACCATGTGAACCTGGCTACTGTTCTGACATGCTGTTCCTCAAACTTTCTCCAATTTAATGGAGTATTTCTTATAATTAGGCCCAGTACTTTTGGAAAACAAAACAAAAACTACCTGTCCCAAGGGTTGGCTAAATCCAGGTGGGGATAGTTCCCAATATAACTTCTATTAAATTCTAGGGCACTGTTTAAATAATGTTTTAAGTGGTGTACTCTATTAGTGACAGAAAGCTAAAAAGCACCAATTAATTCGTTCTTGATGGGTTATGAACTCAAAAGTCTTTCTAAGCAGGAAAAACAAATGTATGAAGGTTCATAATATAGGTCCATATGAGGACTGAAAACGAATTGCCTGCTGAGTATAAAGCTCATTCTAAAAACCAAGATACATCATGTACAGGTACAAAATAACCATGATGAATGTGAACATTATGTATACAATGTACCAATACATGTTCTTGGTTAAAAAAAAAAAAAGCTCATTCTATGTGTAGAGAACCTGAAGCTAGGTCTCCATTCAAAGCACTTACAATCTTGTTCTGAAGATAAGAATGATCAAAACAGTAATTAAGAAAAAAAAGTCCTAATGAGTTGAAGTAATCTTACATAGCTTAGAGAAGGGGCAGTTAGGAAGAACTTCATGGTGATTCACAAGGAGCCCTGGAGGATTAGAAGGACTACAACAGTGAGGACTATAACATGGTTTTAGAGAAGCCAAGCTAGGTGTGGTGGTACACACCCATAACCCCAGCACTCTGGGAGACTGAGAGGAGGACCATAGGTTTGAGCCCAGCCTGGGCAATTTAACAAGACCTTGTCTCAAAAAATAGAACTGGGGATATAGGTCAGTATGAAGGCCCTGAGTGTTATCCTCAGTACTGCAGGGTGTGTGTGTCTGTGTTTTTGGGAATGGAGAAAGTTGAAACTAGTACTTCCTGAAGATATTCTGGCAGTGATAACTGAGAAGAAAAAGAGTCTAAATGTAGTGGCAGTAATATGGCACGAGTGCCACAGTAGGCTCTTTGGATGCCTGAAATTTCTAACAGGCTTGCCATTACTGAAATGCACAGGACCATTAAAAAGATGTGTTAGTAGTTTCAGAATGAGGCTGTCGGGGACTGGATTACTATTAAGCCTGGGAATAACGAAACAGTGTAGAAGGTAGAGTGCTCAGAAACTTCTAACTAAATAGAGAAGCCAGATGAGACTGGCTGATTTGAGATCACAAAGATTTTTAGACTAAAAGGCACAGAATCAAAACTATTTTTTACCTTCGCTAGAAATTTCTCTCCATGGATTTGGTGGGTACATAAATGCAGCATTTTGGATTTGGTCGTTTATATCTTCATCTTCATTGAATGGAAATGTGCCACTGAGGCTCACATAGACAATGACTCCCACTGACCACATATCTAGAGACCGGTTGTAACCTTTGCTCCTGAGAACCTCGGGGGCTAAGTACGCTGGCGTTCCTACTACTGATCTCCGGAATGACTTCTCACCAATAATGCGTGCAAATCCAAAGTCACACAGCTTCACCTGGAAATCAAGGGTGATGTTAATTTTGTGTATGTAACTATATGTCAAGCTCCATATAAAGGCAGGTCTCTCAGTATGATACTGGATCATTTCAATGCATCGCCAATTGTACTGATTATGAATACTAAACAACTATAGATAAGGAACCTGAAATATCCTTTTTCCAAAAGGCTATATTAATAACTCTGTGATACTAACACAGTATAAAGAGCTTTCCAAATGTTTATTTCAAAAGACTTTTGTATTCTAGCTTCCACAATGCCAACTACCAGACTGATACTTCAAGGGTTCAGTTTTATCATCTGTCTTGTAAGGAGATTACTTTTCTATTATCTATGAGTAGGAACTGTGTTTCACTGCGGGATTCCCAATGGACTCTCCATGTCTGGACAGAAGAAAGTACAATATTCAATAAATGAAATGAAATTCAAAAAATGAATGAAAAGTTATGCTCTTTAGAAACAGACTGTATTTTGCTCAATCCTGGAATTTCTTCCCAAGGACAGTGTATTCTGGCAAGTAAATAAAACTGAGTAGTATTAGAGGTAACTGTAAATGTGAACAGAAGAGAAATTCTTGAGACTGCTCCAAGGAATAAGAAGGTTTTAGGGCTGGGGATTTAGCTCAGTGGTTAGAGTGCTTGCCTTGCAAGCACAAGGTTGAGAGTTCGAGCCTCAGCACCAAAAAAAAAAAAAAAAAGATTTTCTATTTCCATGGGACAAATTATTGCTAGTTAAATGTTAAGATTTGAAAAAAGTTGTGAAGGCACAGTCTCAACTATGTCCTCTGAGGAACAGAGTTCTAGAAATACAATAAACTGGGCAGAGCTCAGAACACTTACCTTGCTGCCTATCTTTGTGTAGAGGTTCAGATTTTGGTGATTAATAACTGCATTTATGCTGAACAAGCAAATGCCAAGTACTTTGCTGAAGAAATGCTCTGATTCACAAAATGCTTCAGAAAAAGTATTAAGTTCAGAGAAAAGAGATTGGTGCTCTAGAGAAAGTGGTCCAAGTAACCACTGGGGAACAAAGAGGTGGAAGTGTCATGCTACTTGCAATTTTTGGGATATGGACTCTGACATGGTTTTATGAAAGATTTTTTCCCTGTGCCATTATTGAATTTGCTGCTTCTCTATCTGAATATCTGAAGAGTAGGAGTATAGTTCTCTCTCTTATTATATACCAGGTCTTAACTAACATCTTGATAAAGATGATTTAGCATTTTGACAACTGAATAAAGAAGTACGGTCAGAGCTAGCACTTGAGCAAGAGACTATCTAGTAAATAACATTTTCCCTTTGCTCCTAATGGGAACAATGTGGATCACAAAAAATAGAGATCAGAAAGTTGTGATTTTAGCTTTACCCTCAGGAGCATACAATGCCTATGCTATTTTGAAGATCAAATGAGATAACTTATAAAAATAGTTTATTTAAAACACTGCACCAACTTTTAGGGGAACTTTTCAAAGCTCACAATGATAAGGAATCACTTTAGCCACATAGATTTTAAGAACGTGATTACTATTTTAAAAGTGAAAGAGTAGAATAATTTTTAAAGATACATTTTTTCCCAGCAGGTGTGATGGCACACCATTTATTATCTCAGGTGCTTGAGGCAGGAGGATCACAAGTTTGAAGCCAGCCTGGACAACCTGGACCTCTGTCTCAAAATATAAAAGAGGCTGACAATGTAGCCCAGTAGTATAGTGTCCCTGGGTTTGATCCCTGGTACTGCAAACAAAAACAGTACAGTTGTTTCAAAATTGAGTTATGATTCATTTAGTAGGTCATCAAATAAATTTAGCTGATCAAGATCTTTCAAAAAAATGAAACTCAACTGAATTAAAAAAAAATGAGTACATCACACATAGCCAGGAATGAATGCACATACTGTCACATGAGTGTGAGCATTACTGGTGATGGGAAACATAATTCTTGTGTTACTGGTAAAAATGTCTGAAATATAGTACCCTAAAGAAAAAATGAGTTGGCTGCCTATCTCAGTAAGTCCTTTATCTTCCCTTTTAGGTAACATCTCCCAGTTTGTTCTAATTTATGAGGAATTTATCCTGAGCACCAACTACCCCTAAGGCTGATTCTTTCCACTTCATTCCCAACCCATGTGGAGAAATGAATTGCAAAGTCTTACGTGCAAAAAATTATTCCTTGATATCTGGTTAAATCTGAAAAAATCTTAATGAACACAATATGATTAATAAAAGAATTCAACTTAGTTAATCCTCACTGGAAGCTACAGACTAAAAATTTTATTTCTGTAAGATGCGACGTACTTGGAACCTTTGTACACCGCTGTTTATCGTGTAGGGACTTTGTAAATGTTGCAGATATAGAAAATAATTCTTCAGAAGGTTCTGGAGAATATCTTACCTGAGGAAATGGCTCTGCTGATGCAAGCAACACATTTTCTGGCTTTAAATCACAGTGTACAATGTTCTTAAAATGTAGATTCCTCAAAGCAACGAGTATCTGTAATTAAAGAAAAATATGTTTTTTCTTTCATTGTCTGGAAAAATCAGTTAAACTCCAGCATGACTCTGAATGATGTAAAATTTGAAAATTCCATTACACTTTATCAGAGTTTAGCTACAAATGTTGTTTTGTTCTTCAAGGTTAACAATTCCCACAATCTCTTCATATGTAAAAGCACTGCTATTTAATTCTCTTAGTTTTAATTATTCTCTACTTTCAGAAAAGAGTTAAAGTACCTGTGTGACCATAAACTTAGTAATTCGTTCTGGAAGCCGACTTTTCTCACTAGAGAGGATCATTTCCAACATATCTCCATGTAGTTTTTCCATTACTACAAAGACTCGTTCTGGAGTTTCAAACATACATTCCAGGTTTACAATCCCAGGATGGTGCAAATTCTGGAGAAGTTGCAGGATAGTTAAATGACCAAACTTAAGTAGAGAAACAGTGAAAATATACAGACATCTAGCGTGCTGCAATCAAATATATGAAATACATGTTATAAAAAGAAAAACCTTAGAAAAATAAACTGAAAACAAAAAAGACAACCAATAAAAAAGGATCACAGATTCTGATTTTCCAAGTTGTGCACTGACAGGAAAACAGATGCACTGAGGAGCAAGAATGTCCTCCTTTCCATTTTTTCTGTGTATGTGGTCATCTGTCCAAAATGCTTTTAGATTTTTCTTTACTTTTTTTGCTTAAACTCGCTACTTACTTTTACACCCCCACACCAATCCAGAGGACTAACTTTCGGATTTAGAGTATTCTTTTGTTAATTTCATTTTTACTTTTGTTAATCTCTTTTCCTTAGGTTTATTTTATTGTCCATTCTTTTAACTTTTTGAGTTGCATTCTTTTTTTGGTGCTGGGGATTGAACGCAAGGCCTTCTGCTTGCAAAGCAAGCACTCTAACCACTGAGGTAAATCCCCAGCCCCTTGAGTTGCGTTCTTAAAGTCATTTATTTTTATTCTTTTTTTGCTTGATATTTGAGGTGGTAAAGCTGTCTCTGAAATGATAGTCCAAAGGCTCTAATAAATATACACAGTATTTTCATGATTATTTTCTAAATACCCTAAATTTTGATTTTGCTGATTCAAGAATTATAAACATTTTTACACAGTGGCAGGTTTGTTTTCCAATTTTTTAACTGATGTCTGCTTTTATTACATTAAGATCAAAGAATACTATTTATCCTGCTTTATGAGTTACTGGGGGTTGTTTTTAGGGTATAGAGTTCTGTACAGTGGTTAGGTAAACCTTATTCTGTTTAGCCGCTGTACTCAATTTTGTGTGCTCCATCTGTTATGGACTACGAATAGGCTTGTGTGTTTCTTCTCATGTCTTCTCTCCCTTTCCTTTATAAATGCTGATGTTATTTGTTAGAATGTGATTTACGGTCTTCTATTGGTAAAGTGGCCTTCATTTCATGTTTTCTCTTTTTTATCTGATCATGACCTTCTTGGCTTCCTTTTGTTTGAGAGAGAAACCTCGGGAGGCCATCACAGTTTTGCAGGTTCCACAGAACCAGCAAGACAACTTTCACTGTGGCCCTTCTTCCTGCACGTAGCCCAAATTCATCCAGTTTTTGGAAAATATTCTATGTAGTTTGTATGTATGAATTCTCAATTTTTATTAAAGGTAAAGGGTGCTGTTTTATCAATCATTATTCTTTTTTTAAAAATCATATTCTTATAGCTTTGGAGTGATTTCCAAAAAGAGATGGGGAAAATACTAAGTGTATACCACAACATTCAAACCAGAAAGTTTCTAAGTTTCTGATGTTTCCCTATTTAAATACTTAGCTAGGAGAATGCTATACCCTCTCCCACTACTCCATTATTCTCTTCAGGCAATAGCAAAAGAAACACTTTATATTACTACATATCTAATGAACAAAAACTTCCTCCACTTTCTTTCCTGTCCTACAATGTGGTCCCCAGAGATGGAGCCATATTATTAATCTGTGTAAGTCATAAATCTTTTTCTATGTATAACCATAAGTAGGCATACATATATAACACATATTACTTTTTCTAAGTTACACAAATAGAATCACTATACACATTTTTTTCATTTAACAATGCATTACAGACACTTTCACATATAAACTCACTCATCATCGAATGAGTATTTGCCATGTGCCTAGTATTGTGCAGGTAGTCTTGATTCATTAATAAAACTGACAAAGCCCAGTCTCAAGCAGCTTATTAATTCTAGCAAGATGACACAGACAACAAGAAATAAAACAGCAAATTACCTAGAATGGAATTGGTAAGTATAATGGAGAAAAGAAAATGAGTCAGAGGAAGGGAGTTACTGGAAGGGTGAGTTTAATGCTGAATAGAATGTGAGGGCTTCACTGAGGAAATGATATTTGGGGATACATCATGCAGATATTTGAGGGGGAAAGCATTCCTAGCAAAGAGAACAGCTCATGCAAAGCCCTTGAGACAGGAACATGTCTGGCACATTTGAGAAACGTTTAGCAGGAAAGTTAATGTGGTCATCATTTGAAAAAAAGAATGAATTTGTACAGGGTCTATTGTGGGACTTTTTAAAAGAGATTTTTGTTCTGCTTAATAAACGATAATCACAGGTGTCCAAAAGTAGAATATGTTCATTCCTATTAAACTGATGGAATGGAGAGTCTATCACCAAGTGTTCAAGGGGACAGGCTAGATGTTCCAAGGTAAACTGCAGGGTTACTTCTAAATCAACGAGTCTACGATTTTTTTTCCTTCCCTTCTACTAGAAAGGCCAAAGCTGTAATCTCAAATATAATCAAATGTCTATCCTTTCTTTTTTTTTTAAATGTGAGCATGGATCAGTGGTGCCCAAGCTGCCTGCTCAATCTATCTTGCTTCTCTTCTCCTGGTGGAGGTTCAGGGGGCTCTGAGTGAGGACTATGTTCCCGTGCAAGCTGAAAGTTACCACAACACTGTCGGCTTCAAATGCAAAGATAAAACAGAACTTAGGAACTTTATTGTTTGGCTTGAAGACCAGAAAATTATATGCCACAAGATTGAAGACAGAAGTAACGTAAGAAAAATCCACAGCAGTGACTGGCTCAAGTTCTTTGAAATGTATTTCAGAGATATTAAATGTCCTTACAAGATTCAGGATGGTCAGAAAGCAATCAGACTGGCTTCTTGGTTTAGCTGTTAGACTTAAATGTGGAGATAATGCTGAAAAATACAAGAACTTAGCACCTGATAATGCAAAAAATACCGACAATGTAACTAAAGATGCAGAGCCATGATTGATTTGGATGTAAATACAGCAATCCCAATTTTAAGTTGTGTAATGGCTTTAGCTTATCTCCTTCACCTGATAATGCTTAAGGTAATTCACATTTTGGTTCAGGAGCACCTACCAAGAGGGTGCAGCTGCTAAGGCAACAAAGAGGAGGACCTGCCTGTTGCCTTTCGACAAACATTCTTGGTCATGACACAGGAGATACAGTTCTTAATGAAGCTGTTCAAAGAAGAACTCAGAGAGCTACAGACAAAAACTAAAGAACCCACAGTAGCTGCTCAGGTAATTATCACCAATCCAAAGACAGACCACAGACTGGGGAAAATTGGAACCTGAACACTTTAGATTTCACCTTCTCACCTACTTAGCACAAATGGGGACTAGGTACACTCCTAGCATGTATTTGGAAGTCAAATCTTAATTTTTAGGGGAGAATCCCAGAAAACCTACTGTTCTAGAGATTTATCATCACCACTGTTAGGATGACCCTCCCCAGATGCCAAAATGGCCGTTGCTGGTTTCTCACAAAGCCCCTTCCCCCTGTCTCTATGCCAGAATCTCCCGCCGAAACAATGACCCTTCCCTCCACCACTAGAGTCCCCAATTAGGTCAGTCGCGCCAATTTACCCAGGGGCGTTACCCACCACCCAATCACCCCCGCAGAAAGGACCAATCCTAAATGCACACTTTCAAGCCTCCAACGTCACGAAAGAGGGGGCGGCTAAGAGATAAAAGGCTACTCTCAGTCGAGTGGGGGGGGGAGCTGTAACACCTTAATAAAGCTTTCTCCCACGGCGAGCGTCGTCAGCCTTTTCCCTTCCCCTTCCCGCCGCGTAAACCTAACAACCACTGCTTTTTTTTTTCTTTAATAAAGTTTAAGAAAGTGGAAAAAAAAATGCTGGGGGCATGGGAAAGATAAGCTATGGATGCCACTGATGCTGCAGGTGATTAACAGCACCAAGATCAGCCACAGGAGTTCAGCCAAACTTTCAGGTTTGCTGATGAGGACTACACGTAAGAAAATTATGGGCAAAGATAGACAAGTAAAGGTGATAAAGTCAGAGGAGAAAGAGAAAAAGCCAAAAGGTGCTCTGAATGTGTTGTAGGTGCCCTTCAATTCATGTGAAATAGTTCATCTTTTTACTCCTTTGATTTTGCTGAGTTTACACACTGCAGAACACCTGAGTCACAATTTGACACATGCACACATATGCAGAGTAGGTCCAATAAGGTAAAAAAGAGCGAGCGAGCTTGTAGTTTGGAGACAGATTCAGATTCTGTCTCCTGCCTTGTTCCTGCTGGGTAACGTTGAGGAAAAAGGACCTAAGTACAAAGTAAGCCATCCACTAAATAAACAATTTGTTATGTAACAATCTGAAGAGAATCTATAACAAAGAATGCTATATTAAATTGAGTAGGAAAATAGTATATCTGGAGGCACACTACCATCATTTAATTCTATTTCCAGTTGGGCAATATTGATGAAAATAATCAGAAGGACAGAATTGTTTTTCACACTGCATTAACTGAAAATTCCTAAACTTAGTTATGATCTACAATTAATATACAGAGGAAGGTGCTTCAGTACTTAGTCCAGTGCTGTATTTATGATCAAAGTGTCAAGGAGCTATCAATGCTTATGAATGTATTCTTAATTTTTTTTGACACATTAGGTGGACAGTAAGATTCCAAAATTAAAAATGCAGAAATATTTTAACAATCCATTCACACCTTAATACACAGTCTAATGCTACTGATATTCTATTTAAAGGTAGTTTTACAGGAGGAAGCAGGCTTGATGTGATCTTAGACACCTATACACCACAAGCTTTTGATTATCATTCCTCTGAAAAATGAGGCAAACGGTTACAACTGGTGATCAGTAATGTAATAAATGTAATATAACTCACTTTTGAAGATTTTCTTAACTTTCTTCAATGAACCATAAGTTAAGTTGTATGTGTCTTCCCAAATTTCACCCACAAATGAATGGGAATCTGACAGCATTAACTATTATATGACCATGATTTCTTAAATAATATGAAAAAGCTATACAATGAATTAATACTTTTGCACGTTATAAATATTTACATGATATTCAGACAAATGCTTTAAGGAACAAGCTATATTTTTTAGTTTACTAGATGACCCTTCAACAGAGGTAAAGATGTGACATGAGAAGAAAAATACATAATTTATTTTGTGGGATTTAAGTAATTGCTAGTATTTCTTTAAAATATACCTTAATGGACTAAACCATTAGAAAATTATGGTTTTGAATTAATTAAAAAATGCTACTTGTTGAAAGGTACATCATTTTTCATCAGTCTTTACAATAACTGCTATAATAAACATATCTGTGAGAAGTGGATGGGTACAATATGATGTAATAAAATGTGGTAGAAGTATCAAAGTATTTTGAACTAGAGTGATGAATTAAGAATAAAAATTGGCTGGGGATTTAGCTCAGTGGTTAAAGTGCTTACCTTGCAAGCACAAGGACCCGAGTTCAATCCCCAGCACCAAAAAAAAAAAAAAAAAAAAAAAAGAATAAAAATTGACTTCCTTTTCAAAAGAGTTTATTTATGAAAGTATATTCTATATAAGCTACTAATATTCAGCAAAATAGGGGCAGTTCTTAATGCCTCACCCAGCTTTCTTTTTAACGAAATGATCATAAGAATAAAACAAAAACGAAATCCGTTCTTATTTATTTGCACACTAAACAGACCCAGAGTCAAAAACTGATAAAAATACAAAATCAAAGCCTACACAATACCCACCACCAGTTTTTACCTGTAAAATAGCTACTTCATTACGGAGTTGACTTTCTTGCTTTGTAGGGAATCTCATCTTATCAATTACTTTAATAGCCACATCTCTTCCAGTCTTTCTATGTTTTCCTATTAAAAAAAGAATAAAAAGAAGCAAACTGACAGCTCACATACAATAAAAACTTTATTAGGAAGTTGTCCACAGACTGAAATTTCTATGTACTTCGTGTCTTATCATCTTTTGTTCACTTTCTTTCTTTACACTTCATTCACTTCTCATTTTAAGAAATACATTTTCCCTCTACAGTATTTGCCCCTGATAAAGGCAGTTTCGTGATTTGAAATGGCAGAAAATTTGAACGAACTTACTTGCTGAAAAGAATCTACCTTATTAAATAAGTGACAGCTAAATGCCCTGGCTTAGTCTTGAGAGACTATCAAGATGGGGATATTATACTAACAAATTCATTTCATTCTAAGTTCACTGGGTTAGCCCAGAGTAATTAACCACTTATTATACCCAACACTCCAGTCCTTATAATTCTAGAATCTAGATATAAAAGCTTTATAAGGTGGAAATATGCAATAAATAACCAGTGACTTATTCATCAATTCAAACTAGTTAGTTATCTTGTACCTATTATATATTAAGCATTGTTTTAGATGCTGGGGATTAATCAGTAAAAACAACAGGTAGTTTTTGGGTTTTTTTTAGGGGGGCGCTGGGGTTCAAACTCAGGGTCTTGCTTGCTCTATCACTTGAGCTCAAACCCCAATCCCAACAGGTAGATTTTTGATACTATTTCTTTTAACCTGTAAGTGACTTAATGTTCTCTACATAACTATTTAGTTGAAAATAACTCAGCAAAAAAAAAAAAAAAAGAAAGAAAAGAACTCAGTGATCTTGAGGGCACAGTGATAAAAGTATGACTACTTGAAAAGACTAGATAAACTGCACATTTGGTAAGAATCTAAGAGTACCTCAGGCAGTTCTCTGTCCCCTCAGTAAGAAGTCTTGAAGACATGTCATTAGTCTTAAAACTAATAAATCTGAAGCTGGAAGCCATCAACACAGTGGTACCTCTGTTCACAAACTTAATTCTTTCTATGATTTTAATGAAAGAATTAGGTTCGTGAACCGAGTTACCACATATTGCCTAAGCATGTAAAATCAACATATCTTCTAGGTGATCACTGTATGTCAAAGACAATGATAGATACAAAGAATACAAAGAAAACCCAGACACTTCTCAAACTATACTCAAAGTTCAGTAAGAAGACAATAATAGAAACCCAAAGTGTTATAGATACTGTGATAGAACAGCAGGAGCGCCAAGAAGAAACAACCCATTTTATCTGATGGAAAGGTAGGGATTGGATATGAAAATCTTAAAGAGTATGAATAAATATTCACTAGATGGACAAAGGACTGGAGTACAGCAGAGACAAAATATGGAGGCATGTAAATATGACTGGAAGGAAGCAGAGAGGGAATTGTAATAAGATCAGAGGCTAGAGAAGGTGAGAGAAATCACAGAGGCTAGTATGTCCTGCAAAGAATACTGGCCATTAATCTGTAGACAACAGTAAGCCACACAGAAGTGCTATATGAAGTAGCACTAATAACTGATGTGAGTTTTCTGAAAAGATTCACTCCAAGAGTGGTATGAAAAAGGCTAAGACTGAAGGCAGAAAGGCCAATGAAGAGACCATTGTAACAGTCTTGATTAGGGACGTTGGGGTTAACATTTCTTCAGTATCTCCGATATAGCCTTTAAAGTACTTTTAGATACCCATTATATTTAATACTGACAATCTTCAGAGCAATGCAAGTCAAGTTTTACTAGCTCCATTAAACAGATGAAGATACCAAGACATAGGGAGGTTGAAAGAACTCCTCAATACTGTAAGTCACATAGTAGGTCAAGATTTCAGATATTCTGACCTGACAGAGCATTCATGCTAAAAGCAGACAAACAGTACTGTTTATGTTGGAAAACTAGTAGAAACGTAGCAAGTCTACACAACCCAACACAAACTTCAAACCACCTCCCCATTCCCACAAACATCTTTATGTGTGAGTTAGAGGAGGAGATAAAGATTATTACAAAAACTGATTTTTCTGCTTCCTTCATTGTTACTTTTTAAATTTTGCAGTTGAAATTAAAGAAATATTTATTTTAGTGCAAAGAATTTAATTGAAAGAATGCAAGTCAGCCTTTGAAAAAAGGCCACTTGATAAAATTATAGTATGACAAAACAGCTGACAGATGTTTTTAAATTTTACAATTTTCCTATAACACATAAAATGTACAAAAGGCTAGAGCTGCTTACCTCCATAAACAATGCCAAACTGGCCTGAACCGAGGACCTCATCTGCAAAGATCTGGTAAACAGAACTGATGTCCTATCAGGAAAGAGTAAGCAGCATTACTTATCTCTATAAAACAATGCCAACATCTCTGACTCAAATACTTAAATACATTTTTGTTTTTTGATTAGAGGCAATTAATTTTTATCATGTGCAAAATATTTTATGAAGCACAGGCCTTCTCTATTCTAGAAAAGGTTAAGTCCAAATTTTATACTATGATACTAATATGCAAGGATCAAGTATTCTATAAGACCCTTAGGAAAAAACTTTGAAAAAAAAATCTTGTACTTATTAAGTGGTGATCTAAAAAAAAGTAAATTAATATAAAAGTTAAGAACAAAGCTTCATCTATTTTGCCAGTAAAGAGACTGGTATCTTTGATTTAAAGAAAAAGTGGGATAAGACTGATTTTGAAAGACTGACAAAATGTACAAGAAAGTCTCTAACAAAAATCCACTCTTTTAATCTTCCTCCCTCTTTTCCTCCCTTCTTTTCTGTTAGTGTTTGTTGCTGTCACAATATTCATGCAGTAACAAGGTGTGGGTAGTGTCAGAACTGCATCCCAAGTGTGACTGACAAAAGAAAGACTAAGCGGATTCCCCTCAAGCAGACCAACAGTCAATGACAAAGCCTCAGCCCTCCAACAGAGGCCAGGGAATGGCAAATTATATATGCTCAATTATAATGAAAATTTTAAGGTTTGTAAGAATCATCTTTATATGCTTCTCAACTTTAATCAATTTTTAAAATTTAACTGACCAAATTTTGGTTTCAATCAAATTAGACAAGGAAGCATTCCAATGTATACAAATTGCCAGAAGACGTTCCTTAACAAACACCGATTCTGAATCTTTTTCCTTCTTAGTATGGGTGGATATATTCTCAATTTCCTGTGGGCTCACAGAGTTTGTGCTCTGATCTTAGTACCGCTTTTATCTCCCTAAAAATATGGTATCTATTCTACCTACCACCGAGATAAGAGATAAACATTGTACTTCCTAGAAATCCTCTATCTCCTATAATACTACTAGATATGTAGTCTTCATTGCAATCTTAGAAATTCCAAACATTTTATGTCAGAGAAGTATAAAAGCTAGATGCAAAAAAAAAAAAAAAAAAAAAAGGCTAGATGCTTCAAGTGAAAAAGAAATTTTTATCAAGAAAAATTCTAAAGAATAAGGTTCTAACTTTGTTTTCTAGTCCTTTTCATTGTAACCCAGAGGATGGCAAGCTGGCTTGTGGGCCAAATACACTTGGCTACCTCTGTCTTTATATTGCCTCTGATCTAAGACTGGCCTTTACATTTTTAAATGATTGGACAAATCAAGATAGTATTTTGTTACATGTGAACACTACACAAGATCCAATTTCAGTGTCCACAAAGTTTCACTGGCAGCCAGCCATGGTTATTCATTTATGTACTGCCTATGGCTGTGTTTTTGCTACAGTGGCAGAGTTGGGTAGTTACAGGTACATAGTTCATAAAGCCTTCTTATATGGCTCTTTTCAGAAAAGTTTGTTGATGAATTATAAAATCTTATGTATACCTATGGATAACAGCCAAGCTTAAATCTGTTCACCATTCCTTGAAGGTCTTGCATTTCTGGCTTCCTTTTGTTTGCTTATCTTGTTCCCTGGTCTTGCATGAAATGTTGTCTATTCACCCCTAACCCCCACGCCATAACAAGTAGCCTTCCCCTTCTCTTCAGTCTTTCATTTTGTAATATTCTGATTTCAACTTGTAATAGTCTAATGTCACTTCTTTTAGTGAAAAAGTTAACTCTATTTTTGTAATTTAAGAAATATGCCTTAGTTTTCTCCTTCAAGCAGAACTCCTTAGGGAAGTTATTACCTGTAAAGTCTAGCTTAGCATTTTAGGCAAACTGCTCAATATTCTGGGTTATGACCTTATTTCTCTAATAAGATTTTCACATTTTATTATCCTTATTTTAATCATCCAACATACATATATGTTAGCTGTAACTATTATTTACCACATTCTCCTGGATCTGACAGTTAGATACGGAGATACTGGTAGACAAATCTTCTGTAAAATATAAGAATGATATATAAGAACAAAATTATTAGTATATGAATTAACAATATTTACTGACATGTAAATACCCATAGTATATAAAATTTGAAAATTAGGCTAATACACAGTTAATATACATATTAAAATGTATCTATATACACAATATTAATCTATCAACAGGATACTGGTTAAATAAAATACGACACATCTTTAAAAAGTAATACTCTAAGCCGGCGTGATGGTGCATGCCTATAATCCTAGCACTGTGGGAGGCTGAGGCAGGAGGATCACAAGTTTCAGCCCAGCCTGGGCAACTCTGCACTTTAGTGAGCCCCTGTTTCAAAAATAAATAGTGATAATAGTAATAGTAATAATAATAATAGGACTGGGGATGAAGCTCAGTGTGAAGGCCCTGGGATCAATCCTCACTACTGACAGGAAAATTATCTGTAGTACAGATACATATTTACAGAACAAAATAAGATAGAGAATGACAGATACTGAGTTAGAAAGCTAGCCATATTTGAGATAAGACAGGAAGTGGGAACATAGCTCAGTGATACAGCACTGGCCTGGTCTTGTGTGAAATGCAAGAGGCTTCTGGGTCAATCCCCAGCACTCCTAAAAGAAAATATAATTTTAAAAAAAAGACACTGGAGGGTCTGAATTAAAAATTAAAATATTACATCTGTTGAGTGGGAGAGGTGGGTTTGGGGCATAAGGGTTTTAATTTTTACAGATACTGAAATCTATCTGCATATATTAAAAGGGTAAAAGCTGCAAAAAAATCCCACACAGATTATGACCCTACTTTTTAATATAAAAAAATATAGTCAATAATACAGTATAGGCTCCCCTTTGGCCCAGTCCTTGTCTAATCAACTATCCAACAAACTCAACAATGGTTTCCTGAGGGCAGAGCTATAGGACTGGGGCTGGGGATAGGTGTTACATGTGTATAGGCACAACTTTCTCATTTTATATTGCGTATGTCTATAAAGTTTAAATGTATTACTTTGGTAGGTAAAGGTACTGTTTACTAAAAACAATGTGACACATTAAAAATTCACAAAAGGGGCTGGGGATTTAGCTCAGTAGCTAGAGTGCCTGCCTTGCAAGCACAAGGCCCTGAGTTCAATCCCCAGCACCACCAAAAAAAAAAAAAAAAAAAATTCACAAAAGGACACAACTACACCCCAAAATGCTTAAAATCAAAGAGGAGAAAGGCTATCAACCAGCTTATTGCTTACTGTGATCTTTCCCTTGCCCTGGAGAAGTGCAAACACTTGCTTGAGGGGTCACAGGCATGAGGGCTTGGCGAATTGCTTTTTCCCAGCTCTGTGCTACATCGAGTCCAACTCCGGTGGCAGCAAGAACAGGATTGTGAGAGCTGTCCCCATTGTTCTCACCAACAAAGTATACCATAGTGTCAGTGATGATTTCAAAACAGTGTGGGTTGCTGCCTTGTGAAATGTTTGTAAAATCTCGTGGTGAAGATACTTGTAGAATTTCTGAAAGTGGAATTTCCTGAAGTAAAAAATTAAGCATTTAAAGAATATGAATACCTATTTGCTTTAATTTTTAAACACACTAAAGAATTGAAGATATGGATTTTTATGAATGTCATTAAGATGAACATAGTATGCAGCATATGGAACATACAGCTGAGTCTTAACAGCATGTGCCTTAAGTGATTTGCATGTCCAGCAATGTGAGAGGCAGAGTATCGGATGTAATTATGGTAAGAGATTAAGGCCTACAGCAGGTCGTTAAGAGGCAGACAGAAGGTTAGGAGGATAGTTTGCTATTATATCCAACACCTGCCAATTTCTATTTGACATTAAATTAACTCAACAGCGATTTCTCTAGCAGCTGCTTTTCTGCAAGTAAATAAGAAGCAGAAATAATAGCAGAAAAAGGAGAATTCTGCTTATTGTAGGCTGCTCAGTCACCCCATTTTGGTTTATGTCCATTATTCTGGGTCTACCAATTAATGTTTAGTCCATTTTCTAAGGCAAAAAATTTATTTTTAAAAACCAAGTCAGCAGTATTCTCTATTTGCCTTTTAGATGGGGGTCTCTCTATTTTGTCCAGGTTGGCACCAAACTCCTGGACCAAAGCAATTCTCCTGTCTCCATCTCCCAAGCAGCTAGGACTGCTCTAAGCAGGAAACCTGCTTTATTCACTGAAGAGATTCACTCATTCTTTAATTTTGGCTTTCTTTCTTTTAAAAACTATGTCTCATTTTCCTCCACAGACAAGTATTGTTATTGAACAGCAAACTGGAAGTCTCTGAAAGGATGAAACTCTCCTCTGTCCACCTTCCATTCTCTTTCCTACTGACCTCATTGCTACACTTACAATCTTCTTTGGTATCAGTCTGTGACATGGCAGAATGTAGAGCAAGCCAAGGAAAAGACTGCACAAAGGCGACAAAAAGCCTAAATAAGCAACTAAAAACTGGACCTTAAGATAATGTGGCTTCTTCTGCATAGGCAATGATAATGAGACTTTCTAAGCAGTCTAACCTAAACCATAGTATCCAGAAGCAAAGCAGCGGCAGCCTGACAGGCCAAAACCACACATGCATACTAACAGAAAACAATTTTTTGAAAAAAAAAAAAAAAAACAAAAAACAATCTTTGGTAGTACGGCTGTTGGGAGCTAAGACGTGAAATGGAGAGATACTTCAACGGGGTATTAACAATGACTTCTATAAGCTATATTAGATAGAGTCATAAATAGGCATGATCAAATAAACAATTAATGAATATAATTTGAATATACTTGGAAAAATACAGTATTTTAATGTCTTTTATGTGAAATTCTTACCTTGTAATATTTTGATCCAGATTCATTTTGAAATAACGTTAGACATTTGCTGTCAAGTCTCCAATAATGCCTCTTTCTCTATAAAATGTAGAACAGAAAACTGTGAGGTTCAAAAATAAAAGTACTTTTACTTTCCTTTAATTTCCATTTCATGAATTTGTATTTTTGAATAGGCTTAAAATTCAAGATATTCAAAATTCTCAAAATATAAAAGGATATACAATAAAGTATCACTTCCACACTCACTCATATCCCTTGCTTCAGCCTTACCCCAGACAGAGGTTTTTCTCTTAAGAGATATGTATGTGTGCATGCATATATTATACAAGCACGCGCGCACGCGCACACCCCCCCCAAAAAAAGAGCAGGGGTGAGTATGAATGAGAATTTACCTACAAGCCATTCCTAGAAGCTGGCCTGCTGGGTCAGAAGATGTGTGCACATGTAATTGTTTTGATGGTGTTAAATTATTCTACACAAGATCTGATTCAACTGTAGTCTCATCAGCAACAGGAAAGCACCTACTTAATAACACCCTCATTAATGCAGCATGTTACTAAACTATTCGATGTACAGAAAAATAAAAACTAGTATTTCAATGAAATTTTAAGCTGATACATCTTTTATTATAAATGAAATCAAGCTCCTATGTGTAAGAGTCATTTGTCTTTTTTGTGTGTGTGAACTTTGTTCATATTCTTTGTCTATTTTTCTATTGTTCTGTGGTCTTTTTCCTACCAATCTGTTGGGTTATTCACTTATCATGAAATTAACACTTGTTCAGAATGAATTGAAAATACTTCTTCCAGTTCTATGTCTTTGCTTTTGGCTTTTGCTGCATGGAACTTCTTATGAAATTAAAGTTATTGATCTTCTGTTTTTTTCCAACTGAGTTTATACGATAATTCAAGAATTTCTCCTAGTGGTTTGTTTACATTTAAACCCTTGATCCATTTAGATTAACATGTAAAATATAAGATATGTTCATAACTTTTTTCAAAAAGGCTACACAGTTGTCAATAACATTTACTGAATTATCTATCATTCTCTCTGCTGATTTGACCTAACACTTTTGACATACCACTAAGTTCTCAAATGTATGTATATAACTGCAGGTTCCATTTGGAAGGATATCGACTATACATAAAAGAAAAAGTACACAACTGCAGTCTATACAAAGCCACCCCCACTCAGAGCATTTTAAAAATAATGGCTATATTGGAATATAATTCACATGCTATATAATCCATCTATTTAGAATGTACATTTCAATGGATTTGGGAGTGGTGCTGGGGATTGAACCCAGAGCCACAGGCATGCTAGTCAAACTCTCACTGAGCTACATCCTGAGCCCTCTTTCTGTAATAGTTTAAGACGACTTTTCAGATGAAGTTTTAGATCCTTTCACCTTTAGCTGCAGCTCACTGTTGTGAGTCATTACTCTTTATTGTGACATATCAGATCCTTTTTGACTACTCACTGGTCTAATACATTAAATAGCATATCTTATAAAAATTCTTTAGAACTAATTTCAGTGTAACACTTACATATTGCTGTAGTATACATTATATATATAATACATATATATTCTTTGTTTTGATTTTAAAAGTACATAAAATAAAACCCATTACCAAGTTTTCCCAGCAAAATAAAACATGTGATTACTGACCAGATTATCTCTGCTGGTGTAATGGACCATCCACCCTTCTTTCACCATTGTACTGCTCTTCCTCTTTGTATGCTTGATGGACTGTACAACCCTCATTAGTGGAATGTTATTGCTTGTTGATGGACTAAAAGATATTACAAATTTATGATAAACATTTGTAATTTTGATTTAAAAATATTGTAAGCTCATCAAACTTTTTAAAACTAAGCTAAAATTTCTAAAACAGTATCTTAAGGAAGACCATTAGAAAATAAATCAGCCCTGTTATTATGACAAATACTTAATTTATACAAGACTGAGATAATATAAATATCCATTATTTATTATGAATGTTTTTGGGGGTACAGGTCATAAAAAATAATGGAAACAGAATAAAAGAATGCTGGCCAACTAAGAGATCTGGAAGCAGGACAGGGTCTTGTTTGGTTTGCTTTTGAGTTTTTTTTGCCCTCGGCATCATAAAGAATTAGCAAATTTACAACAAGGTAAAATACATATGCAAAGATTCACCCAACTCTAATGTGGAACTCTGTGGATCATATTGTTGGCAAAAAGTACTTCTAGCAGAAAATATTTAAAGGAAAAAGACTAATAGGTAGTAATTAAGAAAACAAAAAAATGTGCTAAGTCACATCAGATTTATATTGAACTATGAGTCATAACTATAGCCGAAGAAAACGACCAATTTGGGGTGTGCATGTAAAACATACTATTTTGCAATGTGAGCAGCAAACAGTTAACAAATATTTTCTTTTAAACTACAAAGTAATTTGTGATTAGGGAACTAGCTATGTTCTTTAACAGTTTCCAAACTGGGTAAATACCAAGCTTTAGTTAATAACAATAAAAATAATAGTAACTAATCTAATTATAAGCCAAAGTTATTAAGTGATGACTCAGCCTTGTGAGACTGACCCATTTTCTCTAAATAACTCTTCATTCACTGCTAACAAAAAACAAAACCTGCTAAAATGCTTACATTTTGCTATAAAGTAGTATATCCTATAGACTATAAATGAGACATATATATATAATATATATAAAAGTAAGCATAATGGAATACTTACATCTTATAGTCCAGCAACAATAAGTACTGATAATAGTAATACAGTAACTACTAAGTAATAGATTAATTATGGCAGTATGAAAGTCACTCCCAAATTCATTACCATCTTCAGACGATGTTCTCAGGAATAAACATTACTGTTATTTTTACTATAAGGTGTAAGGTAATCACCCGTGTGAAGAAACTGGCTGCTTTAATGGACAGTTTAATACTGGCACCTTATGGTGGCTGCTCCACAACTAGGTATTATATCTAGATGGTATTTAAACAAGGTTTTTTTTTTGTTTTTTTGTTTTTTTTTTTTTAAAGAAAAGACTCTCTTATTTTCCCATTTTGAGTTTGTGGCAAAGGTGATATAACTTACTTCAGAAATACTATGGAACATGTAAAAGAATTAGTCATGATTTATTTAGATTTTAAATTACATTTAAGGTTCTGCTTAAAGAAACGTAGCTTTTTCTTAATATTTCAAAATAGTGATCTTGACCTTGCATTTAGAAGTAGCTTCCACCACCTCTACATGTTACCTGATTGTTTTAACAGCTTCTTCATCTCGTTCCACATCAAGATCAGATGGATCCAGGAAGAACATTTTATCTTCTGGAGGAGATGGCTCTTCTGTGTCATCTAAGGTCCGACTACCATCAGTGTTTATGTCGTTATTATCAATGTCCATTGGTATATCTGTATCTGTTCCCATACTGGAAGGTTCTGGCAAGATTTTAAATTAATTTCAGAGATTTATATGAATGAAATATCAACATATCTAAACAGAGCAGTCTATTAAACAGAAAAAAGTTTCAAAACTTTTAACAGAAAATATTTTAACAGAAAATATAAGAAAATATCTGTGATTCAAAGTAAAGAAATATTTTTTGGAGAAGATACAAAATGCACAAATTATTAGGTACAAAATTAATTTGATTATATTAGAATCTTAAATTTCTATACAACAAAAGGTACTGCATATAAGCAAAGTAAAAGATAAGCCTCCTCTATTACATTATGATCAACTAATCAAGGTGGGAGAGAGGGGGAGAATAGTCTTTTTTAAAAAATGATGTTAGGACAACTAGATACCTATATGCAAAGGTGTGAACTATGCGCCCTCTCTTAAACTATATAGAAAAATTAACTCGAAGCAGATCACAAGCTAAAATGTAAGAGCTAAAATTATAAAACTCTTAGAAGAAAACATAGGAATAAATCTTTGTGATCTTGGGTTAGGAAATACCTTCTTTGATATAACACCAAAAACCTAAATGACAAAAGAAAAACTAATAAAGTGAAAAGACTGCCTAGTGACTGGGAGAA
The DNA here is from genome assembly GCA_004026905.1 of Hystrix cristata. Taxonomy (NCBI): domain Eukaryota; kingdom Metazoa; phylum Chordata; class Mammalia; order Rodentia; family Hystricidae; genus Hystrix; species Hystrix cristata. Next base: position 36,304 of record PVJO010006227.1, on the reverse strand, counting down.
AGTATCATGAATTGTGTATCAGATAAGGGACTTATAGCCAGACTATTTGAAGAACTTTTACAAAACATAATAAAAACAGAAATAATTTAGTAAGCGGGCAAAGGACCTAAAAAGATAGTTTTCCAAAGAAGAAATAAAAATGGCTAGTAAGCAAATGAAAAGATGCTCAGCATCATTAGCTAACAGAGAAATGCAAGTGAAAACTAAAATAAAATTCACTTCATGCTCATTAGATGTCTGTAACAAAAAAGACTGATAGTAACAACTGGTGGCAAGAATACAGAAAAACTGGGATCCTCATACACTGCTGGTGGGAATGTAAAATGGTGCGGCTAATTTGGAAAATAGTGTGGCAGGTCCTCAAAACATTAAACATAGAAATATTATGTGACTCAATACTGTACCAGGTATCTACCTAAGTAAAATGAAAACACGCCCATAGAAAAATTATACTTAAGTTTTCACAACAACATTATTTATAATAGTCTCAAAGTGGATACAACACAAACATCCGCTGGCTGATGAATGGATAAAATGAAGTACATTCCTGCAGAGTAGTATTACTTGTCAATAAAAAAGAATGAAGTACTGACATACACTACAGTATGGATAAGCCCTAAAAATACTATGCTCAGTAAAAGAAACCAATCACAAAACTGCAAATTACATAATTCCAATTATATAGAGTGTCTAAAATAGATAAACAGAAAGAAATAGATGATTATTAGTTGCCAGGGGCCAGTGAGGAAGAGAGGCTATGGAGTGACTACTAATTATAGGAATTCTTTTTCGGGTGACAAAAAATATTCTAATAATAGATTATATTGATGGCTGTGTAATTGTGAATACACTATATAGGTGAATTGTAAAGTCTGCAAATGCTATCTCAGTAAAGCACTATGTGGGTGAATTGTAAAGTCTGCAAATGCTATCTCAGTAAAGCTGTTAAAAAAGATTAAGTCACTGACTAAGAGAAGAATTTATATGACATATAACTGAAAAAGGACTAGGACATAAAATTAGCAAGAAGTCCCGCAAATCTCTAACAACAAACAAAACAGTACGCAATTTGTAAGGACAAAAACTCCCAATTAACCGGTAAACATATGCTCAAACTCACCAATAATCAGAGAAACATAAAAATAAACATAAATAGAATTTCATATCCATTTGTCGAAGGTGATTCCTAATGTTTATTGACTGCTAGCATAGTAAGCAGTCAATAAATATTAAGAATTTTAAAAGAATATAGAAAACAGCAGGGTTTTAGAATAAATACTTTTTTGTCTACAGATGGAAGGGGATAGGCAGCACCACTGGCTATCTCTGACTGCAAAGTGGTAGGTGGGGTAAGGAAAGATGGGAAAGCACAATTACTAATGGAGGTATAGTATCACTGTATTTTGCTTGATTATTAAATCAGAAGAAAACCTTCAAGAAACAAAGTAAAAATAAAATATGCAAATATAAACTTTTATAGAAATTAAGAAAAATAATTGTACCTCCATTGAAAGTAACCTCTCCAAGGCAGTCTCTTGGTACTTTTGATGCACAGCGTTTATGGCAATTGAATTTGCAATCTAAAATAAAATTATCAGTTTATTATTATATGTAGGTAAGCAATATCAGATTTGGCTAGACTCTGTTTAAATCACTCACAGAAGAAATATTAGTAGTAATGATGATGTTGCTGCTAAAATAAAATGTCATCATTCTCAACCAGGAACTCAAGTTGACTTGACTAAGGTCCCCTTTCAACTGCTGATGGCACATTTTAATACAGTTGCTGTTTAACTTCCCTCAGATCACTTAACCCTACTGTACTGGTGTTCCTCAACTGTATAATAAGGCTAATACCATCTGTATAATACTGCAAAAATATGCTGGGTAGGGATTGGGGATTTAGCTCAAGTGGTAGAGTGTTTGCCTAGCAAGCAGAAGGCCCTGAGTTCAATCCCCAGCATCGCACCCTGCCAAAAAAAATTAAAACAGAAATACGTTGGCTGGTCTATGTTTCCTTCTCTTACCTCACATTCACCTTTCCACGCCTGTGACAAAATTTCAATCCAATACATTATTTTCAATTTCTAAGTATTAATGCTTGCTGTATATACAGAAAGGAGACTGAGATTCAACAGTTATGAGAAATCTAATAAGGGCATTTAAACATGAAAGGGTTCAGTTTCTCAGGCACAAGGTCTCCCAGTTTTACATAAGGGTTCTCTTCTACCGACAAGAACCTCAGAGTTCACAGCATTGTAAACCAGGGTAAGATACAATCTGTCAACACTATTGTGTAACTCAGTGGTTTAACTTGTTAGAAGTGCAAATTCTGAGGTTCCAAGCCAGACCTACCAAGTTAGCAACTCCACGAGTAGGGCTGACAAATGTGTGTCTTACTGAGCTCTTTAAGTGGCATTAAAATTGAAACCCATTAATGTAACTATGTCTAACACCAGCTCTAAGATGCATTTCCCAGTAATAACTGGGTAAAATTAATTTTGAATCCTGACTTGGAATGCTCTGTAACTCTTATGAGTCAAGGAAGTCTTACATATTATCTTACCAGCATAGGCTGAAGATCATTACAAGGAAAACACCCTGGAAATTAATAATTTGGTGAATAAAATTCACTTTATATAAAACATAGTCCTTATGAGAGGTTCTATGAAAAATTCATATATGATATTAATGTCTTGCACATCTCTTAAACAACAGATTTGGTTTTATCTATGAACTCTGAAAATCTTGAAAATAATAATGTTCTTTTTCCCTTTGAAAATTTTGAGCCAAATTTGTGGCCTATAGGCATCACATATACAGGTTCACTTTTTTTTTTTTTTGGTAGACACGGTCTATGACTATGTATGTCAGGCTGGACTTGAACTCACTATGAGGCCCAAGCTGGCCTCAAACTCACAGTAATCCACCTGCCTCAGCTTCCTAGTGCTGGGATACAGGCACCCACCATCACAAGGCCTAAGTACTATGCAGGTTCTAATGGCAGGCATTTTTATTTCTCTATGTTCTTAACTGTATTTTTGGTAATTTGCTTATGTTTTATTACATTTCACACATGATTTCAAGATGCCTTAAGGTTTTTATACAGCAAAAGAGGAAATAAAAGATAAATGGATAACAGAATAAATAAGTGAACTGTTTTCAATGCAGTATGTGGTATCTATCTTAAACTATATTTTTTTAGCTTTAAATGCATAAAAATGATGAGTACTTTACTTTTTAAGTATCCTAATGCCTATTACAAAAATAAAAATCACTTATTTTTTATTTACCACTGGAAAAGCTTAACTATTCAGAAATATAATCTGTCATTTTCTGAGCCAATGTAACTGTAAAACTTCATTCTTCTAGAATTCTAAAAAGGTAAACTGATAATACAGTTGCAGAGTTTTAAAAATTCATCAATGTACATATTTTAGTTCCTCTATAAAATACTGTGCTTTTCTATGTTTTGTTTTAGAATGTTTCCATTCTGTTTTTACCCTGCTAAGTATTTTTAATAGGTACCTTTAATAAGATTATCTGTTGGTTAAGATTTTTTTTTTTTTTTTTTTTTTTTTGGTGCTGGGGATCGAACTCAGGGCCTTGTGCTTACAAAGCAAGTACTCTAACCATATCTGTCATTAACGTTCTTTCTTGAACCAATTTTAGTGGCTGCCTGCCAATATACTTTTGTGCTGATATTTTGTAGTATTAATTTATATATAAACATATTCAAAGTAAGCTGTTAAAATAAAATTTCAACATTTAATTATGCCTAAGGGTGATTAAATATTTGACAACAAATGTACAATGTGTTCTCCATTTGATGTTCTATACTGTCATATATTGTGAAGGAAAGGTTTCTTTTTCCTTTTTGCAGTGCTGGGAACAAAACTCAGCACTCATGCCTGCTAGGCCAAGTGCTCAACCACTGAGCCGCATCTCCAGTTCATACTTAAACTGATATATAACTATCTTATTATGTAAGTAAGGATTTATCATTGCAAAAATCTCAACCCTAATGTTTTATTTAAATCACTCGATAACCTGACTTCATAAATACTTCTACTATATTTTTAAAAAGCATGAAACTGAGAACTGTTAAAGTAATTACATGAGACCCACTTTCACTTAAAATAGGATTCAAAGTGCATCCATTTACCAAGAAATATCTCAAGCTTATCGTTCTTTATGGCAGAGTAGTACTCCATTGTATAAAAAAAACACATTTTCAAATGGATGCATCTTGAGACCATACTCTTAGGCAAAATAAATCAGACACATGTTTAAATACCGCATTGTTTCTCTGGTGTGAGAAACTGAAAGTGTAAATAAAGATTGAAATGTATCATATTGGGAAAGGGGAGAAACATTCAAATGGAAAGGGGAACAAGGAAAGGGGAGGGGGAAAGGAACAAGGGACAGGAGAAATAAGGAGTAGAAGGAAAAAATGGAAACGAAGCTTTCGTAAATAAGGAGGGAGGAGGGGGTGAAGGGAGGGGGGAACGGGAAAAAAAAAGCAGCAGCAAGATATCTCATGGACAGGTACGAACCCCCTGTGATGAATGTTACCACTATATGTATCTAAAATGTACATTAAAATAAAATTTAAAAAAAAACCATAGGATTCAATCATTAATAAATTAAAATATTTTAACTCCCTAGTGTTTGCTATACTGTACAGCGTTGGAGAGAAGATATTAAACAGAAAGACAAACTCATGTTTAAAAACCATAAAAGCTTAAGAAAAAAAATGAATCCATTATTTCATTAAAAAACCTGTCTGGTTAAGAGATATTTTGGGAATACTTTGATAAGTATGCTGGGTTACTATCCAAATAAGGGTGGTTTCTCTTATAATTTGAATGGCTTCTTCTACATTCTACTTATTTCTGTGTGATCATTATTCAGAATGACATTTTTGTACTGTTTTCCTAGCTATATAATTAAAAACAAAAACTCCAAATCCCTGTAGTAAGTTTACATGTGTAAGTATGAATATTGTACTATTTCTATTTTGGGTAGCGTCTGGCTCTAGAATCAGAAAGATTTAGGCTCAAATGTCAGCTGTGTAGCTTATAAGCTGTTCTGTATTGCTAAGTGTTAAACATACAGGTGAAGTAGCCATAGATCCAAATTCTAGTTTTTCTATTTATTGGCTATGTAATCTTAAGAAATTTACTTAAATAGAATATAACTACCATTACTGACAGCAAAAGGATTATTTCACATATAGTTGCTTTGAATTTTTTTCTTTTTTGGCATAGTGGCTGGTTCATAGTACAAACACTGCAAAATAAGTTGTTGCCATACATACATGTATTTCTTATATACATATTTTTCTTTTTTAACTGCAAGAACAATTTCTTCAGCAAATGCTTCTGAAATATAAATGCTTAAACCTATATTTATTAATAAAAACATATGTGAATTTTACTTAAGGAAAACATCCAATCCTACCTTTGCACTGCATTCCCTGGCGAAAAAGACCTTTCAGTAGCCGCTTGCAGTATTGACATATTGTGGGACGGCCATAAGAGTGAACAGCAAATGTGTGTGGAACTTTTACTCTGCACATTACCATCTTTTCCATCCAGATCGGGCGACCACTCCAAGATGGAATTCTCTTGCTTGGTTCTTGGTGGATATGTGACTAAAATGTAAGTAATTCCCATAAGTTTAAGTCAATATTAAAAACAAAATATCAGGAACAGAGCTTAACCACAAAAGTCATTTATGTGGCATGCGAAAGCTAACAATCTAAAACTGTAGATCTGAGCAGTTTCCTTTGGAAAGCTTAATAAAAAATCTTGAAAGGAGAAAAGTACAGATTCATTTTTTTACCCCATTTCTTATGCCAAACAAACAAAATGAAGGTATGTGAATTCTCATATATACACATTCAGATTGTTATTTGCCATGCACATTCAGCATTTTACAAATAAAACCCAAAACCTTAAAATAAACTTATATTCAGATCTATTCAAAACTTATTAAGAAACTAACTACAGGAAAAGTAAATAAATTCAGGAAGTAATGTTGAATTACTGAAAATACTTTGGAACATATCTTAGATTTTTCAAATTTATCTCAACCAACATTGAAATATGTATATAAAAGCTTAAATCTAGCCAGGTGCAGTGGCACAAGTCTGTAATCTCCTCAATCTGGGAGGCTGAGGCATGAAGATCATAAACTCAAGACCACCTGTCCCAAAAATAAAAAGTGGTAAGGAATGTAGCTTAGTGAGAAGGCTTCAGCTGCAATCTGCAGTACCACACTCTCCCCCAAAAGAAGTCTAATCAACTTTGGTTCCATAAATAATGGCAGATACAAAACTAATTAAAACACAGCTTTAGCCTCAGTAATTAGGCTGTAAGTAGTTCCTTGACATTTTCAGTATTTTCTAATTCTTTGAGGTTTTTCTCCCAGGTAAGCAAAAAAACAAAGTTAAAGAACAATTTAAATGTCTTTATGTAAGAAAGACTTACACAAAGTGGTGATACAGGCCTGTAATGTCAGCACTGAGGGAGGCTGAGGCAGGAGAATGAAAAGTTCAAGTTCCACCCGGGCAATTTAGTTGAGACTATCTCAAAATAAAAATAAAAAGAACTGGGGATATAGCTCAGTGCTAGAGTTTCTCTGAGCTCCATACCTAGTATTAGCTCTCTCCATACTCCCCCAAAAAGTAACCTAAGAGATATGTGGATTTTTGTAACTACAGCTCTTTCTATATAAAAGAATATGTAATCAAAGTAAATGATAGGTCAATTCAACATGGCTCATTACACTCATTCAACAAACATTCATTTATTATACGCCAGGTCCAAAAGTATCTTATATATCTGGGACCCAAAAAATGAATAAACCATAATCCACATTCTCAAGCATAAAAGTCAAATACCTAACTGCCAACTAGATGTATTAATAGATTTTGTTGTAACTACTTGCAGCTTCACACCAGACTTGAGATCCTGAGATTGTTTAGATGCCTCCTGCGGCCAGCAATATTTATAACTCAGAGAAATTGAGTCATTCTACATTGGTATGTTCAATCAATGGAAACGAAAGCCAGAAGAAACAAAGGGACTAAGAAATGTGAGGGGAAGTTAAAGAGAAAGGAAAAACAAAACAAAAATAGCAAGAAAAGGACAGAAAAACAACAACAACAACAGAATAGAGGAGAGTACTACAAAAAGAATACAAATGTAGATTCGGTTTTTTTCCTACTGTAGCCAGAAATTTCTAAAACAAATTATGAAGCAGTTTAATTCAGGAACAGTACAAAAAGAATGTTAAACCCCAAACCACACTTGAATGTTTCAGATGTCCAAGGTGTCCTACTCTGGTCTGGCTCACCCTTCCTGCCTTCTGCCATGTATGGACCACCTTCAGCCAAAGAACACTACAGGGATTCTGCAAAGCCAGGAAAGAAACCACAGCCAACTAGAAACAGATGTTTTAGGTCTTCGCTCATCCCTGGCTCCCTATTCTGGTGGTGACTCAACACTATGCTTCTCTTGTTCCTGCTTCTACCACTTTTGGTTTGTATCAAGTTCAAAACACAAGATGGAATAAGACTGACTTAGCGAGTCATCATCCAAGGTACTCTTTTAAAAATAAGTTTTATAACAATCCTTTTCATATGCCAAAAGCAAGTGAGTGTCTTTTGGTCAGGTCCAACTGGACTGGGGTATGAAGGAAATGGTACAGAGCACGCGTGCCCGGAAGTACTGAAGGAACGCTGGTGGAGCAACCACCTCATTTGTCATATCCCGCACAGAGTTATTTACCTTACTATCCCTATTTTAGTATGAAAATAAATAGGCTTAAAAGGATTAATACTACAAGTTGCAGTATTAGAATCAAGACTTAAATTTAGGTTTTCTACATTGTAGTCCCATGATAGTTAACCTTTTCCCCACCCCAGTATACCTGGGCTGACAATTCAGCCTGAACTAGTAAGTAAGGCTCTTGTAAAAAAAAAAAAAAAAAAAAAAAAAAAAAAAAAAAAAAAAAAAAAAAAAAAAAGCAAAAGCAAAGCAAAACAAAACAAAAACAAAAACAAAAAAACCAAACCCATTAGTAACAATGGTTTGCTGGTTTGCTTCTCTGTTGAGGAAGGCAGGAAAAGTATGGCAAATTGAATCAGAATTTTTAAGTCTATTCATCTTCTAGTGTCATCTTCAATTTCTCTTTTCAGTGTAGTGTAATTTTCATTGTACAGTTCTTTTACCTCCCTAGGTATTATTTTTTTGAAGCTATTGTGAATGGAACTGTTTCCCTGATTTCTTTCTCAGCTAGTTCATTATTGCTGTATTAAAAAAGTCATTGACTTTTTAATGTTGATTCTGTATCCTGTTACTTTGCTGAACTTGCTGATCAGCTCTAAAAGTATTTTCCTGGAGTCTTTAGGATCTTCTACATATAAGATCATATGGTCTTCTTGCGCTCTTAAAACAACATAGCTCTGCCCTGTAGTCTTCATTCCCAGGTAAGTTCCCTGCAAAATCTGGTGTATAAAAGGGACCAAATATATAACCAGTCATTCTCAGTCCCTATGCCACACTATTCTTCTTCTTTGGAAATCTCACGCTATGGCTAAGCAATATGTAACTACAGGATTTTTATGACAGGATTTCAGAGGTTTTTACTTTGGTTTATCAAGATAGCAAAATCTTGTAACAAAGATGTGAAGACAATAGCCCAAAGCCTTCATTTTGCCACAGATTTAGAGAAGACTGAAAAGTTTATAAAAACAATTAAATAAGATGATAATCTATGGATGGAAGTCATTTCAAGTACTATTAAATGTATAAGAGAGTTCTTTCTTCCCTGATCTACTATATTTACCCTTGAGAGGCACAACATACCCAGGGGGAAAATCACAGAATAATGACATCTGGGTTTAATTCTAATATATCTTACTAATTTTCTTGGTGACTTCAGGCAAGTCATTAAACATTCTGTGTCTCCACCGGCTTATGTGTAAACAGATCTGATATACCCCATATTGTGAGGATCAATGGAGTCATTCGTTCACTCATCACTGTGTACCTACTAAGCACATACAGGTATTATGTTGGATATAATGGGGCACATAAAGACAAAAGTATTATCTTCTCTAAATTAATCATAAATTCCTTGGGAAAGAGCTAACATACAAACATTATATCAGGCAGAATGTTACACACACAATTAGGAAGGTTTGAAAAATACAATGGCATTCATATTTTTCTAAGGAAGTAGAAAATTAGGAAAAGTAGCTTTTGAGCTAGATCTGTGAGGATCATATAGGACTGGCAACAACAAAGAGCAAAGTTAGGGGGAATAAGAGAGTATCTAGGGAAAGTTAGAGCAGCACAGACTTTCAGGAATATAAAATATACAAAGGTTTCTGTGATGGTTAATCTTGGTTGTCAACTTGACTGAACTGAGAACTGTGTAGAAAACTGGGAAAGCACATGCTGTTCTATATCCCATAGAAGCATTAGGAATAACTAGTAATATGTCCTTCTATCACCTTAGAATACATACCTCTTCACTGAGAAGGGGGACACATTCAGGTTGGAGGGGTCTCTGAACTGAGAGGCCAGGTCCTGGGAGAGATACATTTGACAGACGTCTCTTTCTTACTCCACTACAGTTATTTGGAATCTTGAAGGCACATCTTTTATGATAATTTAATCCACAGCCTAAATATATTTTAAAAGGTAAAATATAAAATTAAAAAAAAACTTTACTGGTTAAGTGTAAAACATAAAAACTAGCACTTCTTTTATTTATTTTCTCTGGCAACAATATATCCTAAATAAGAACCCAGATGACAACACTTGAGTGAAGGCTTATAAACTGAACAAGAATAAGAAGTATAGAGAAAGGTATATTTAGAAAAGTTAATTAGCTTGAGCAGTGGATTTTGTAGTCCCTAAAGCAACCACCTGGGAATGTGTTAGAAATGTAAATTACTGGGCTCTACCTACCCTAGATTTATTGAATTATAAACTCTAGGGATATGGCTCAGCAAAGTATGTTTTATGGTGCTTGGTAAATTTTGAGAACCACTGGCATGGCGCACTGGTCAGCAGTGAATTGTGTCCTGTATACTAAATCCTTCCCATAATGGGAATTTATATGAAACTTGAATTTCAGTATTTATAAATACAAGTTTCACTGGATAACAGCCATGCTATTTGTTTACATATTGTCTTTGGTTAGTTTCACATTACAATAACAAAGTTAAGTCACAACAGAGACCATAAGGCCTGTGAAACCTGAAATATTTACTCTCTGACCATTTATAGAAAAAGTTTATTGACTCTCCATATTAGAAGACTGCCCCTTCATCAAAATGTACACTTGCAACCTGACCCTACCAATTCAGAAAATCTTTCACAATTTTGTTGTTGTACACAAGAGATTTAATTTTCAAAAAAGATGGTAAGGAAGGAGGTCAACTTTCTAAAAAGCTGATACTGTAAGTAAGGAGCTTAGTACTTACTGAGCCACATAATTTGTATCAAATGTTCCACCCACTTACCTTATTTAATCATTTATGAAACTGGTGAAGCAGAATATATTTACAGACATCAATCCTCTAAGAGGACTAGGAACTTGACTAAGGATAGGAACAAGTAGGTACAGATGTAGGTCCAGAGTCCTAATTTCTGCAACTGTAAACTTGGTTACTACCACAACACCTATGATCTTGGTTTTTCACTGATAATAAAAAAATGGAAATGTGATATCCTCTTTCAAATGACTACAAAAATTTTAAAACACATACCTTCACATTTTAGCCCCTGACGTACCAATCCCCAGAGCATCTCACCACAATAATCACAAAAAGTAGGAGCTTTGTAAGAATGTACATAGAGAGTATGTGGACGAATCTGGAAGTCTTCTACCGTGGCCAAAGCTTTTAAAAAAGAAAAGCATTAAACTTTTTATTGGCAATTGCAAAGACAGTAGCAATGTTCACCATTTTTGTCACAACAGAATAATTTTTTCTCCAAAAGTTTTATCTGACCATAAAAATAAACTATTTTCGGCATTTAATACTGTGATTAAAAAATAACACAACAACTGATTGTGAAACTCTAAGAAGTTTACCAGCTTCAAATAAGTTGAAGCTGCAACTCATTTTGGAGCTCTGTAGGCTAGGTATCTGGACCTCCAAAAGTGCTTTCTCATAATGACAAGATTGCAAATAGTTATTAGCTTTATTTCAGGCAATTAAAAACTATTTAGTGCTGGGCACTCTGGTACATGCCTATAATCCCAGCACTCAGGAGGCTGATGAAAGTTATCGAGTTCCAGGACAAACCAGGCTACACAGTAGAACCTGTCCATAAAAACAAAAACAGAAAAACATCTGCTCCAAAATTCTTTAGCTTATCATATACTGGGAAGCACAACACTAAAGTAAAAAATAAAATCATGGTGGGGCAAAAAATGGAAGATCCCTGCCCTTCTTCCCAACAAAATGAAAAAACAATCTATGGAACCTAACTTCAATTTATCATACTACTTCTGTAGGAAAAGATACTGAGTTCTAACTTAGGATCCCATTCTGGAGACAGAACATTCTGTCTGTTCGCCATAGACTTGGTGGTTAAGAGAAAAAGACTTCTCCCTTCAGTGAGCAACAAGACACAAAGATCTTCCTCCTTCATCAGCCTGCAAGTCATTAGCCATGCCCCTGTGCCCTGATGAAAGAATCCATAGCGAAGAAGGGATGGATGTGAATATGACGCTCAGAGACGACAGGGAGTGAAGTCCTTCATGAGTGAAGAGGAAGATAAAGAATGTGAAGTATAGAGATGGTTTCCAGTCATGGTATAGAAGATGAGTGATCACGTAGGGGAGTTAGATTAATAGGATCAGAAGTATAAGATGAATGGGGATTTTAATAAGGAAAGTGATGGTCAGAGAGGATCTCAAGGACAGGTGAATACTGCAAGAGGGAAAAGTGATAGCAGGATTCTGAACCCTTGGCTAGCCAGATTACTACCTTTATCCCAACAATTTCCCTTTCTTGCCAAAAAAGAAGCACTGCAAGCCTATTGTGTATACCATTATAGCTTCCTCTTTTCCTTTATACTCCCACAAACAATCCTGCCCACATGGTGTTGGCTAACAGAGGAAACAGGAGGAGTTAAGGACAAGGAATGACAAGAATGGGTAAGGCAGGAAAAGGAGAAGGTAGGAGAATGCCCACTGGAAACAAAAAGGGAAGAGTTTTTTTAAGACATGCAAACAGCAAATACTGTCACTTTCTCTTCCATATGTTTAACACTTCTCCACTTTTCTCAAATCTCAATTCTCCTCAACTGTGTTCTTTATTGAAATGGAAAAGGAAACAGAACTTTAATACTGTTTCATTTCTTCAACTCAGAGAGAAAGAATATTAATTCTCTTCCAATTGAGCTGATGATTCCTTTAGCTTAGTAACACTCAAGTAAATCACAGTTCATTTTCCTACTTTCCCATCTGTGATACAATCTTCCTAAAAAAAAAAAAACACACACAGTAACATTATAAATGAAAGGAGTAGGCAACTGTATAGTACCCAGATTAAGTGTAATAGAACACAGCACTTAGTACAAAAAAATGAAACTCTGGAAAATAATAAAAAGAGAAAAAAATAAAAGGAGCTATTCACTTACCAGACAGAACAACTTCTACGAGATCTCCTTCATGTATTTCATCTGCTGAGGTAAGCAGCTGCAAAATATTTTCGGAGTTCATGTCATGGCGAAAGAGAAGAATTTTGTCATACATGCCAAAGAATCCACACTCTGGAAACTGTGGGAAAATAGTCCTATATCAATATACCCATAGCTTCCCACTTTTATGTTATGTTTTGATGTTATGAAATAATTGTAAATATAATGTTTTAGCTAACAACTATATTAACACTATATCTAAAAGTGATCCACTTATTCAAGCATCCTGGCTAATTTTAAAGTTAAAATATAGAAAAGTAAATTTACAAATAAATAGTCATTATCTTGAAATGCATGTCTCTTAGAATACAGGCTTTCTAAAAAGTTGGTAAACTTACTGGCACTCTTTTCTTCTCTTTCCTTCCCTCCCTCCCTCCCTCTTTCTTGTTAGTACTGGGAATCGAAGCCAGGGCCTTTGCACTGAGCTACATCCCCAGCCCTTTTTTAATTGTTATTTTGAGACAGGGTCTCATGATGTCACTAAATTGCCCAAGCTGGGCTCAAACTTAACATCTTCCTGCCTCAGTCTCCAAGAGCTGAAATTACAGGCACATGCCACTACGCCTAGCTATGTTACTGTATTTTTAGATGGCTGGAAAGATAAGCAATCTTTTTTCCATTCTCTAGAACTGCACTGTCTAATGGCTAGCTACTGCTATCACTTGGATCTGAAGTGTTCCCCAAAGTTCCACGATTAAAGGCTTGGTCATCAAGGCGCTGCCACTGAGAGGCTGTGCTGGAGTCTTGGGGCGGGGGTGGTCTCAAAGTCACCGAGGGTGTGCCCTTGAAGGGGATTTTGGTACCCCAGTCTCTTTCTCACACTCTCTTGCTTCCCGACCATGACATATTCAGTTTTGCTCTGCTATTCACTCCTGCCATAATTTGCTATCTCACCCAAAACAACAGAACCAACTAATCATGGGCTGTAACCTCTAAAACTGAGAGCCAAAATAAACCTTTTCTAAATTGATCATGTCAGATATTTGTTACAGCAACAGGAGGTTGACTAACACAGCTACTAATCATATGAAGTTATTTAAATATGAAGTAAGTAAAATTAAAAGTTTAGTTCCTCAGTCTAGTCACATTATAAGCACCCAACTGCTACCCTGACTACAGGCTACAGAACTAGATGATGCAGATATAGAACTATTCTGGTAAGTGTGATTGAACAGTGCTGGAAGACCAGTAGTTTTCAAACTAGTCACAAGAGTACTGATTCCAATATCCCTACAGCCTTGAGTACAGTGCTGGCAAACTTTTACAGCTTTCAGTAACAGCCCACTGCATCATGTGTTCCATAGGTTTGCTACCACTGCTCTAGTATTTACATCTTCTTTAAGTCTACTCACTATAATCACAAAGACATGGTTCATTACATTACCTTTCTTTTAGAAAACTCTTTCACCAGACCAGAAGACTTGCAGATTTGCTCACATATGGCCTATATATTTGTATTATTTCGAGGCTTCTACATTTTGTAACTCTAGGGTGCCAAGCAACTTTGGGGATTAGTATCCAGACTCAAACATGAAGACAAATGTCTAACAGTAAATTGTTTGAGGTTAAGAGAGAATTTTAAATACTTGCCTTACAAATAACCATGCATGCTTGGTTTTGGAATCAATTTTTAAAAAATGAGCCCATCTTTGAAACTACCAGTGCCTTGGTACATGCTGTTACAGAAAATTCTTCAGGTCTCAGAAATTATAAATACTCATTGGCCTTTTAGCTCCTTGTAGAATAACTTTTAATCTTTAAGACTATAAAGTCTGTCAGGCCATATAAGGCCTGTGTTGAATAGCCTGATAAGAAACAGTCACAAACTGTAAATGCATTTATTGCAGGGATGCTGCTGACATGTGATTTACTTACTTCATATGGTAGCCCTGCTTTGTGAAGACCCGTGAAAAAAACTTCTGATTGGTTTATAACATGAACAACTTGATCACGTAGTTAGTCATGTTTTCTTGTTTACTTTGTCCGGTGGAAAAAATTGCTAAATTTGTACCCCACTTTTAGCATCAGTCTATGAGCTCATGGCAGGTGTTTCAGGTACAGAAAGCAACCTAGCTTCCTCTAATTTTCTGAATTTAATTTTCTCTTAAGAAAAATATTTTCTGTCCCTCTAAAGAGTGAACTGAAAAAAGTACAAATACAAAATTCAAAAATTATATATTAAATTTTTATTTAAATTTTGAGATTAGGATGTTACAAAAGTTTATTATTAAATTGGAGAATGAAATATCTTCTTAAATTGCAACAATTCCTCAGGAATAACAAAGGATTCCACATTCCAATCTTCTAAAAAGAAAATCTCTAACAAATTTTGTATGAATCAAATTGATTTTTTAAAGCTGTATTTCTTGCATGTCTGCTAAGTAGAGGGTAAAGAAAACAGTCCTTATCTTCCCAATCTAGGAGGAAGATAGAAATACACATCAATACTGTATTATACAACATAAAGCAAATGAAAAGGTGAAATATAAACAAAATTCTAGAACAGGCGCAAATAAGTAAGTGGGAAGCCTGAGTACAAGGATACTTGAGCAGATCTGTAAAAAAAGAGAAACAGAGCTGGCACACACCTGTAATCCTGGCCACTCTGGAGGCTAAGACATTCAAGCCCAACCTGGGCAACTTAGCAAGACCCTGTCTCAAAATAAAAAAAATTTAAAAGGGCTGTTGCTTCATAGTAGTGCACTTGGCTAGCATGCATGAGTCCCTGGGTTCAATTCAATCCCTGGTACTAGGGGAGGGAGAAGGGAAAGGAGGGAGAAGCAGACTTTCCATAGGCTTAAAGTAAAAATGTATCAACAATGAGAATAAAGTTGAGTATAGCCTTGTGACTGAAGAATGAAATAGAAAAGAGCTGGGTAGAAAGGGGCACAAATGCACATGGGCTCTGACTGAGCCCATATTAACAAATCTGGAGTCAACAGAGCTGGTTCAAGCTTTGCCACCTACTACCTAGAACATCTCAGATTAACTTGTGTAACTTCTCCACATCAGTTTCTTGTTTATAAAATGGGGGCATTATGGTTTGTGTCTAGCTGTCTCCCGCAAAGCCTCATATGTTAAGAGGTGGCTGGATCTAGAGTGTGTGGTGCTGGGATTAAGGGCCTGTGATTTCTAAATCAATCCACTGATTGGTTTGGCACCACCCTAATCCTAGCAGCCTGGATAAACTATAAGGGGCAGGAAGAAGTTGTTTAGGCCCTTGCTTACCCCCTTGCTTACCTTGCTGCTTTCTGCCTGTCTGCCCTGCCACCCTGGCTTGGATCTAGCTGATTGTGGACTGAAACCTCTGTGAACTGTAAGCCAAATAAACCTTTCTTCCCTTAATTTTGGGTGTCAGGTATTTTGTCTCAGCAACGAGAAAAAAGTAACTAAGATGGGGTAACAACAATATATTGAACTATATTCAAATAATATCATTACCACATTAACACTTTATTATAAATTAATGACCGAATACTGATGTTAATAATAAAGCATGTGGTATTCAAATTTCCGGAGTTTTTACCTCATCTCCCTTCTCTCTTTCAGAATCTCATTCATGATACTATGTTATCTTTAGCTGTCATGCACCCTTAGACCTTTCACCTGGGACAGTTTCTCAGGCCTTATTGGTTTTTAATGCTCTTGTCTTGTCTAGAGGAGTACTGGGCAGGAATTTTATAGGATACCTCATTGGGAACTGTCTGATGTTTTTCTCATGATTAAACTAGGGTTATCGGTTTTGGAGAGGCAGGCCACAGAGGTAAAGTGCCACTCTTATTACATCCTATCAAGGGTACCTACTATCAACATGGCCTCACTGACGTTGATTGAGGTAGCATCTGTCAGGTTTTTCCATTGCAGTTACTCCCCCCACCCTCTTTCTGTACCATAATCTTTGGAATTAAATCACTTTGAGTAACCCCTACTTAAGGAGTAGAAAGTGATGTCCTTGCAGATGGAGTATCTATATAAAATATTTGGGCTTTTTCTGTGTGGGAGATTATTCTACCCTGTTCTTTGTTTATTCAGTCATTTATACATATCAGTATGGATTCATGAGTATTTATTTCACACTTGGTATAAAATACGGTTTTTAAAAATACTGTTTTGAATAGGTAATTTATGACTCAAAATTCAAAAGGCATGAAAGAGCAGAGGGCACAATCTGTTCTCTACTTACCTATGCTCCCTGTAATCAACAACATCGCTAATTTTCTTGAATCCTTCTGAAAGTATATTTTATAAAATGAAGTAAAAACGCATGTTATCTTTTCCCTTTCACACAAATGGTAGCACAGTATAAACACTGTTCTGTACCTTGGGTTTTTTTTTTTTTTTTTGTACCTTGGTTTTTAAAAAACTTTACTTGGGAATATATTTTAGAGATCATTCCACTAACAAAAAAACCTGTGTACATTAGTTCCTCCTGATGGGATATAAGGTGATCAGTAAAACTAATGCCGAACTGCCTTGCATTCAAATCTTATCAACTGTATAATTTAACCTTAGTTTCTCTATCTATACAATAGCGCTTATTTCATAACCATGAGAATTAAACAAGTTAACATATACAGTTTAGAACACTTGAGTGCTATATGAATCTTAGCTATTATTATTTCCAGTATTTTGTTATCATAAACAATACCCAATAAATAATTTCACATGCATATATTTTTTCACATTTGGAGTATATGTAAGGAATAACTTTCTAAAAGATTTTCTGGTCAAAGCACAAATATTTTTAAAATTTTAAGATATTGCCAAATTTCTCTTCATGGTGCTTATACCACTTTATAGTTCTGCAAGCAATACATTGAGTTTGTTTTCTTCACATCTTGTTTTATAGTATACTATCAAATTGTTGATCTTAGGTGAAAAATGGTACTTCTATGTAGTTTTAATTTGTATTTTATTACAAGAAGTGAAGTTAAACATTTTTCACATGGTTAAGAGACATATATAGTTCCTTTTCTGTGAGCTACTCACATTCTTTGCCTGTTTCTAGTGGATTGCTGATTCTTAATATTCTAAATCCAAGCATTCCTCAGAATAATTTTCTTTCAAAATGATTCTTACTATGTGAGAGACCCTTAAAAAGTCCTGAACATATCAAAAGCTATAAAAGAAGCCACTTTATATTTCAAAGCATGTATACAGAATTTCTCAAAATGATCTGGTATTAGCCAGGTATGGTGGTGTAAATCTGTAATTTTAGCACTCTAGGAGGGTGAGGCCGGAGAAGCACCAGTTTAAGCCCAACCTGGGCAATTTAGCAAGATCCTGTCTCAAAATAAAAAAAAGGGCCAGGGATACAGCTTAGTACCAAAGCACTGGGTTCAATGCCCAGTAAAGACGTGGGGTGGGAGGAGATGGTAGGGGTGGGGGTAGAAAAAGGCAGAAACTGTTTATTGCTGTTTTGGTGCATATGTCTTCTAAACATTCTACTCTTACTTTTTGTCACTGAGACACAATACCTGACACCCACAAGTTAAAGGAGGAAAGATTTACTTCAGCCCACAGTTTGTAGAGGTTTCAGTCCATGGTTGGCTGGCTCCAAGGCAGGGCAGCATGGCAAAGGGGCACTACAGACGAGAAAAAGTCCATGCCAAGGCAGGCAGGAGGCAGTGAAGCCACAAGCAGCAAGCCTCCCTTTCTCTTTTATCCCATCCAGACCACAAGCCTTTTGGGTGGTGCCGCTTACACCCAGAGGAGCTTCCCATTACCCATACCCAGAACAATGCTAAGCCAACCAGTGGACCAATTTAGTTATCACACCCTAATCCACATTCACACATCGTAGATCAAGCCATCCTCAAAAAGCCCTTCCTATGAGCACACGAAGCTTTGAGCAGACATCTCAATTCTCATGGAGAAAAAAGGCTAGTTGTGACAGGGAGTAAGACTGGAAGAGCACCAGATATGGGAACTGTCAGTAATAGTAAGTGGCTCTGATTTATTACATTCCCTTAGGGCTGTGGTTCTTAACTGGGATATTTTACCCCAGAGGATATGTTGTCTTTGTTTTCAGACGTGTTTGGTTTACAAAACTTGAATTGCTGGCATTTACAGGATGAAACATTGTAGAATGCACAGGACAGCCACTAGAGCACAGTTATCTGGCCCAAAATGTCCATGATAAAGTTGAAAAGTCTTGCTCTAGAGAATAATAGAACCAAAAAGTAAAGAGAGGCTAGGAAACGTGGAAGGAAGTTGACAACCTAAAAACCAGATGGGCCCATATTTCCTGCTGTAGTCCTCCTCAGCCTTGATTAACAGAGAGAGGAAATGAACAGCAAAAGAATTTGCAGAGCAGAAGTGAAACTGGCCTCTCATTTGGCCTCTTTCCAACACCCTCACCTCTTTTCCTATTTTCTTTCTAAAGATGGTATCTACGACTCCTCTCAAGTGTGTAAAATTAAGTACTAATGATCCCAATTCATATGAGAAAATTAGTTTCATCAAGTTATCAAATTCCCACTCCCATGAATCTGTTTTTGCATTAAAGATGGCTTCAAGAATTAAAAAAAAAACTTACTCTTCTATAACCATTTTATAGAAATTACTTTTCATGGTATTAACATACACCTGTAACAAGTAAAAGGTCTCAATAACAAAATTCTTTCAAATAACATCTATTTTGACAGCTCTTTACGGTAAATAATTTTAGTTCATATCATCAAAATTCTGTCAGTAAGAAAAAAAATTCTGTCAATAAAATGTTAGATGTGATAGAAATTTCAGTTTTTATTGAACTTGGCCAAAAATAATTTTTGCATGTTAATGAACAGCTTTGGAATTTAACATTATCCAAAGAAGTAACTTATCACTAAACACTTTTAGAAGGGTGCAGATTTTATTCTAAATGCAATGGGAAATCTTTGGGGTTTTAATATACATTTACATTTTTAAAAGAAGTTATTTTAGGTATAATGCGTAAAGTACACTAATCTCAATTAGAGGTTTGGTAACTTTATATATGCATCTATATACCCATGTGCTCAAGATACAGAATGTTCTTAGCACCACAGACATATGCACTTAAGAGACATTGAGGGATTGGGGATTTAGCTCAAGTGGTAGAGTGCTTGCCTAGCAAGTGCAAGGCCCTGAGTTTGATCCCCCTCCTCCGCCCACGCAGCCCCCTAAAAAGAGAGATAATAAATACCAAAATGATTTTTAATTTAATGCCAAGGAAATCTTCACAGTAGGCCTTTTAAAACATAAACCAGAGAGTAGTAAGGAAGTAGCAAGGATGTCTTTAGGTTTCCTCCAGAATCCCCAAGAACCTAGAACTTAGTTAACAGACACTTACTAAACAAAATTTGTTGAATACTAAGCAACTAATTTAAGCACTAACAAAATCTCCAGAAACAGTATTAATATCAATTTTTGTCAAGAATTTAAATGAAGACTCTTAATGATTATTTCTATACAAAGATATAAAGCAGTAAAGTCTAGATTATTCAACATGTACTTGAATTTATTCTTATCTTTCGACATTAATCTTCAACTTGGATTTTTCTGGATATAGCATACCAGAAGAGCTGCTTTAATTTAACACCTGCTTTTAACCAATTTTTTTTTCCTTTTCTTTTTTTCTTGTTTTGTTATTAGTCAATTCAAACTTTCTGGGACCTTACAGTCTAGCCAAGGTTTCAACCTGAGTTTAAAAACGAAATTTTTTTCTCCTTCCAGTTCAAACTTCCAGATTAAGAATGGCTGCCTGTCACTTTTCTTCCTAGATGAAACATGTAGGGCTAAAGAACAGGATGTCACCAATGCAACAAAGCTACAGTAGAAAGAATGAGGTAGATAAAACACAGAAAGACAACTGGTTTCTAGAAAACGAAAGATACAGCTGGGGTTTTCACTCTACTTCGACAGAACCTGAAAATTATACCAAAGTCATGTCTAGAGAGACAATGTATTCAGTCAAATAGACCAAAATTACTCCAAAATTAAGCTGAGTATACTGCAGTCTTTAGGTCTAGTATCATATAAATGGTCAAAACTAAAGCCAAATGTTAATCATTTAAAGGACAATAGTCAGCTTTAGTCAGAATAATTTTAATTTTGCTAAATAGCATTATAACTTAAAATGAATCACTGCCTGCCAATTTTCTTTCTCATTCCAATCCACTATATTCACTTAACAAATTAATAGCAGCAACAGTATTATAAAAATACTTCCTAAGCTGTCTGGCAATATGAAAGCAAGACAGTGGAGAGTGCAGTCATTATGCACCAGAAACTGTACAAAGCACCTGGCACAGGATATTTAATTTCCTGAAAATTCCTAAATAAGTAATCCCTGTCCTTTCATGAAATAAACACCTATTTTTCAGTTTGTCATGTCAAATACTAAAATCAAAAGGTAATGGAAAAAAAATAAAGTTAAGGACAAATGTGGAAAAAAAAAAAAAAGGTAATGGAAGAGGCTGAGGATTTAGCTCAGTGAAAGAGTGCTTGCCTAGCCCTGAGTTCGATCCCCATCACCTCGCTCCCCATCCCCAAAAGCAATGTTAAATGTTGGCAGGCTGCTATATATGCTTTGGGATTTATTAATTTTAAGACCTCTACAGGACCAATGATCTTTCCAGATTTAAAGAAATTTTAAAACCACAAGCATTACTACGTTTGACCACTAATTATGTGTCAGACATTGTATTAAGAGCTTTACATTTAATCACCATAATTTTGTCTGTATTATTATCCTAGCTTCAAAGAGGAGAAAACTGAGGATCAGAAATTAAGTGATTTTTAAAAGGACCTACCATTACAGAACAAAATGTGAGAAAATAAAGATTTACATCCCTGGTCTGTCACCTCAACTCCAAAACTCCATACTGAGGTATTGTATTTTGTCATCTCTTCCTTGGATTATCCTTTTTTTAAAATGCACTAATAACAAAGCTGATACACAATAATTTCAACATGTGAAATCTATGCATGAACAATCATTGTAAAAGGTTTTTGGCTTATTCCCTCAGTATGGATTTGGTCACTTCTAATCTGACTTGTAAGTGACCTCCCAGCTGCAGGCTTGATCAGCACATTTCAACTTAGATCAATTTCAGTTCTACCTGCTGTTTAGATTTGTTACCTTCTAAGTTTGGCTGACTGCCAGTACCACTAGTTCTTTTAGTTTTATCAGAGAAAAGGCAGTCTCTTCAGTTTATAGACTTCTAGATGGCAGAGATCTTGTGTCAATTTTGCTTTATAAACTAATATAAAGAAGTAAGACTCTGTCAATGGTAGTGTGTTGGCATGCATGAAACCTTAGGTTCAATCCCCTGTACCACAAAAACAAAAGAAAAACAGGTGAAGAAAAAGAAAAACAACAGGTATTTTATATATAGGTTAAAATTTTATTCGTTGTTTAACTATACCCATACTCATAAAAGAAACTGGACTATTCTTAAACAAAAATGGCCAAGCCAAACTATGAATCCTATTTGAAAGAGCTCGAGCTATACTTCACAGTTACAAGATTTTAATCTAGGAAATATTCATATTCCCTAATTTACTGAGATCCTACAATAGCACTAACGTAAGTTTTAGACTTCTCCGAACTTCAGAAATTACATTTCTGTATTAATTTAATTCGGGTTTCTGTTTTTGTTCGTTTTGGGTACTGGGGATTGAATCCAGGGTCTTCACACTGAGCTACATCCCCAACCCATTTTAAATTTTTATTTTGAGGCATGATCTACCTAAATTGCTAAATTGCCCAGGTTGGGCCTGAATTTATAATACTCCTGCCATAGCCTCCTACAGTGCTGGGGTTATAGGCCTGTACCACCAGGTCTGACTTTTAACTT
Source organism: Hystrix cristata (assembly GCA_004026905.1). Lineage (NCBI taxonomy): Eukaryota > Metazoa > Chordata > Mammalia > Rodentia > Hystricidae > Hystrix > Hystrix cristata. Next base: position 13,749 of record PVJO010006227.1, on the reverse strand, counting down.
GGGTTTTTAACTTCAGCATTAACACTTTGGGCCAGGTAACTGTTGTGGAGGTTCTCTGCATTCTAGCAGTCTCCTTGCCCTATACCCACTAAATACCAGTGCACAACTCACCCTGAGCTGTGATAAGCAAAAATGTCTCCTGGCCCTGGGTTCGATCCCCAGCACTGCAAAAAACAAAAGACAAAACAAAAAAAACCCAATAACAACAAAAACAAAGGGTTTGGGATGCAGCTCAGGAATAGGGTGTTTATCTAGCACACGCAGAGCCCTGTGTTCCATCCCTAGCACTGTAAAAAACATAACAGAACAAAGTCTACAGATGTTGCCAAATGATCCACTGGGGTCAAAATCTTCCTGGTTGACAATCATGATTTTTACACATTACAATTAGATATTGACTGTAATATTTGCCAACAAAAGAGTAAAAAGCCTACTTCACATTCTTATGTAGAATAAGGAAAAAGCCCACTTGTGTCCTCAGGTCGTGAATAACTGACTATTCCAGAACATTCCAGAAGAACCTGGCTTACACAATCCCAGGAAGATCACAAACTAAACAGCAATCTGGTAGGAGCAGATTGCTCCTACCAGAAACCACTGACACAAAGCAGTGTCTATCTGTTCATTTCTTTGTCTTTTCAGCTCTGATACATGAAAATCACTTCATTAATAAAAGTAATTACCACCACAGATTAGTGCAGGTAGAATGTGTCCCTTACAAACATTTATTGAGAATAAGGCATTTCTGACCCTACGAGCTGAGTAAGACAGCACCAATCTCAATGTACATAAATGTTGGAAAGGTTTCAAGCTTTAAAAAAAGGAAGCTCAGTTTTGGCTTATGCTAACAACAACAACAAAAGAAACTCTACCCTACTCCACCCTTGGGATGTGTAATGAAATTGGATGAAATTCAAAAAATGACCACTTTTGGTTGTTTCCAAGTTATCAAACTCAACTAAAAATGATTTGTTAGCTGAAGAGGTATTTTCTTGGAATTTTAAAAACCCTCACAGTGTAAGTTTTGTATTATCCTTATTAGAATATAATCTAGTTTTTAATTTAAGCTTCAAATCATTGTTCTTTATTTCTGAGATTTTGTCATACACTTCCCATCCAGGACTATTAATTTCCTTTTTTCCCCTAACTGAACATGTGATAACTAATCTGTATTTATTTTAAAACTACTGTTTGAACATTTCCCTACATGCTTGTTTACCAGTTTATCTTATTTTTTGTGAAGTATATTTTAGATCATTTGACCAAATAGTTGAGATGACTGGTTTTTTTTTTAGCAATACTGAGTACTTTGTAGAATGAAAATACTAACCTTATGTATTTCTCGAGCCTTATTTTTGTTTACATTATTTTTCACATTTATACTACGATTTTGAACAACAAAACTACAAACTGTTCTTTTCCCTAGTGTTTCCTTTTATTGATCTGAAAATGAGTTATCTCACTGTTCAAAGTTTGACAGTCAACTGTGTTTCATACTCACTTCCCTTTGAGTTTTCATATCTAACCTTTAATTTCTCTGAAATTTATCTTAGTGTCAAGTATTAGAGATCTATGTTAGTACTCCTTTGACATCTTAAAACTTTCTAAACAGCATTTTTAGAAAAATGATCTTTATCATCCTTTCTTTGACATATATCTAAAATGTAACATGACCTGTCTATTCCCAGTTAACTAGTATATAATTTCAATTATCGTGGCTCTTTTTTCTTTCCCTTTTTTTCCAGATTTTAAAATTAATGATCTTGGCAACTTTAGAAAAATATCTATAGAATAACACTGACAGGGTAAAAAGATTCTCAATAAGATCTTTAATGGAAAAAAATAATTTGGGAAATAAAAATTGTGTATTATCAGTATCTTTTTTCCAGGAACATAAGACATTCACTTTAAAAATTCATTTTAAAAATTTCGAATTTTAAAATTTTACTTATACTCAGCTTTATCCATTTCTTCAGATAATTATCACTACTTTTAATCACTGTTTTCCTTAAGGACATAGTTATGTACTTTTGGTTCGTTTTCTTGTCCTTCTTGTGATATCAAAAGATTTTATACAATCTCATTTAACTGTTCCTATCCCTTTACAGTTGCTCTATATACTTTTCTAGATTTTCATTAAAATTTATGAAAAATCACACAAACTTACAGGCCATTACATAAGCTTATAGACCACGATACATTGTGCCATTTGCTTATGACAGTGAGCAATGTAAACAACTGCATAAATGAAGCAGTAAGTCACAACTACATAAAGTTGCTATAGTACCCAGTGTATGTGTCACTGATTTAAATTTGGGTTATTAGGTTCTTATTTTTAAGATATCATTATTCCTCTGGATTCCCATTCCCCTCCCCCTTTGCCCTCCTCTTGTTCCCTTGAACCCTTCATCTATTAGCTTATATCTAACACATGTCTTTTTGTACCCGTTATTTACTCTTTTTCTTTTGTTTGTATTTTACCTCACTAAATGAGGGATACCATATGGTATTTCAGCTTGCGAGTCTGGTTTATTTCACTCAACATTATATTTTCCAGGTCCATCCATTTTCTTACAAATAACTCTAGTTTGTCATTCTTTATAGCTGAATAATATTCCATTATGTATAGATACCACATTTTGTCTATACAGCTATCTATTAATGGGTATACAAGTTGCTTCCAGAATTTAGCTATTACAAATTGTGCTGCTATGAACATTGTTGTGCAAGTATCTCTGTAGTATGATGTCTTAAGCTCTTCAGGAAAGATGCCTAGTAGGGGAATGGCTGGGTCATATGAGATTTCTACTTTCAGACTCTTGAGAAATCTCCATACTGATTTCCATAATGGTTGTACTAGTTTGCATTCCCACCAACAGTGTAGGAGGGTTCCCTTTTCACCACATCCCCGCCAGCATTTTGCTCTATATACTCTTTCTGGCAGTTTAATCCTTGGGAATAGTATATAGTGGAGAATTATCTCAATTTCATTAAGTTAGATATATCACCCTAAAGGCATAGAAATACAGAAAAGCATGCTTATTCACTTAATTGCTCAACGAACAGTAACTGTCTACTTAAATTGATTGAACTCAAAAGTATGATTCTGAACTTACACAAGCAATCATCACTAATCTAAAACACATTATACCCTGAGGAATAGTCTAATAATCACAAGTTTTCACATGCAGCTCAAGAAGATTAATTATGTAACTGATATACCATTACTCTGATTTCCTGTACCAATAAGAACATCAGTATAGTTAATAGACAATTGTGAATAATTTACCTATACAGATGGAGAGGAATCAGTTGTCTGCAAGACCGCAGGAAATAAATCTTAATATATGTGTGTATTTCATAAAGCACAAAACCAAAAGTCAACATACTTCATTGGTAGTAGCTTTCGGTTATTTCTATATCACCACTAAGATATTTTCCACAGAGAAAGCTCACAAAGCACAGTGGTTAAAGGTTTTTTTTTTTTTAAGTTTGGAAACCACTAAGATCAGATTAGTAAGTAATATTATTGATAAGTTAATATTTATTGTGTGATTACTATGTGCTAAACACTGAGCTAAGCATTTTATAAACATGTAATTGTACATCTATATGTTCTCTCTCTGTCTCTGTCTCTCTCCCCACTCCACAAAACCCTAAAGAGATGAGTATTACTTTTAACCTTCACCGGAGAAAACAAGCATGGCAAACCCATGAAAACATGCATCATTTATCACCAAGGAAATGTAAATCAAAATCAGAAGGAGGTATTACTACACTCCAACTAGACTGGTTAAATTAAAAAGACTGATAAAACCAAGGGCTGACAAGAATGTGGAGCTGAACGATATGGAAAAGGTATATTTATTTTGGAAAACATTTGTTAATATCACGTCTTATCATATGACCCAGCTATCATATCCTAAGTACCCAAGAGAAATGCAAATATTATTTAAACAGATTTATAAGGGAATGTTGACAGAACAGTCCAAATTAGAAACAACTCTAATGTTGGTCAAATCCATAAAATGGGCTAATTCAGTATTAAAAAGGAACTGCTGAAACACAAACTTAAATGAAATGCAAAAGTGTGCTAGGTAAAAGAAAAAAACAAAAAACAAAAAAAACACATACTATATGAAAATCCAGAAGTGAGATTACACTGAAAGAATACAAAGCAGTGGTTGCTCAGGGCCAGGAGTGAAGGGAAGAGACTAACTACAAAAGTGCAGGAGAGGCTTACAGGGTGATGGAAATGCTTTAAAATTTGAATGATCAGTGGTCACACAACTGTATATTGTATACAGTTGTTAAAGCTCATCATACTCATAAATTAAAGTTGTATGATTTTACAATAGGTAAACTATCTCAAATATGAATTTTAAAATATAAAGACGTTATAAAACTAGAACTTAAAGGAGAAAAGAACTGAAATGTACGTGTGTATATATGTGTATATATATGACACAGTTCCATGTAAAGTAGCAGAAAATAAATCAGTGTAAAAATCGAATCTTATGCAATAAAATATTTATAAATCTAATAGCCATTCCTTTTAGATCACTGTGCATTTTTAAAATTAAATATTATTTTTGGATATGTAATACATGTGTACATACATATATCAGTGTGTGGATACATGTAATATACAATAAGGTAACAGAATCTGCATTACTCTGTATTTTGTTATCTATGTATCATGGAGATCTTTATACACACCAAAAAAAGTATTTGGGAGGGAGCTGGGGAAAGGACAGCTATAAAATACTTCAAATAGTCCCACGATTTCCACGTTGGATCACTAAAGTGGTACTTTAACAAATGTTACAAATTTACAAACTACATTCTCTAATATCTTGGATTACATTTTTCTCTCTCACAACCAAGGTTAATAACTTCTGATATACTAGTAACACTAGAAAGCAAAAATGTAGAACAAACACAGTATCTACACCTCGTATTATGACTAACAGATTAAACACTCATTTTCAAAAATCTTAAGTATCATTAAAATGAACTTTGTAATTCTGGTAGTCATCTTCTCCTAACTGAAAAGTAAGGTAGGCCTTTGGGATTATTTCATTGTTAATAGTCTCTTCTCAGGTTCTCCAAACTGAAAGTTCTTTTCATCATCTTTTAACCCTTTCTGTTAACAAAAGTACTGGGATGGTCTTTCTTGAAGAATTATGATTGCAGGAGTCGATGAGAGCAAAAAGATCCCAGTGCGTATCCCTGCGCAAAACTGTAAGTGAAAGAACACTCTTCAACTGTCTTAACATTTCCAGAACATAGGAATTCTATCTTATTAGTTTGATAAAAATAATTTCCATTATCTCCACAAGAAAAACCTTACTTTTCTTTCTATACTTGCTATGTTGGTCACCACCATTGCCACCCATTCAACAACTCAAATTGGCTGCCTTTCACCCTTTGCTCTTCTTTTAGATTCATATTCAATAGAATGTCAAGTATTACCAAAGCTATTTTTTGATAACCTTCGAATGTCTTCACTCTCCAAATGTCTCAATTCAGGTCATCATTACAATGGCCTCTTATCTGGCCTTCCTACTTCATCTCATATTCACTTTCCATATTTAAGCTTTCCAAAACAGACGTGATCATCTCACTTTGCTGCAACAAAGACCTTAATTAAATCTCTACTCTTAGAAGAATCAAGTGTAAAATTTTTTCACTGCCAATGAGGAAGGCAAAACAGTACAGAAAGAACAGTATATAAGTCTTTGAGTTGATTGACCTGTGTTTAGAATCTGACTTTTAGCAAGTAATTTAAATGTCTCTGAAATTCCAATTTCTTCTTTTCATTGAATAGAAACCACCCACACTTGCAATTCAGTAGTCTATGGCGAAAAGAGCACCAATATCACCAAGTAACACATTAGAAATGCATACCCACACAAACCTACTGATTCAAAATGTTTATAGAATTCCCAGATGATTAAAGTTTGAGATTTACCACAGATTGTTGTATTAATTAAATTGATTAAATTGAATGTTTATAATGTTCCTGGCACAGAGCAGGTAGTCAATAAATGTTACCAGTTATTCCATTCTTTTTCCCCTTCCAAATCTTTGTTCACTCTGATCTTTGCCTGGAATATGTTTTCCAACCCCCAAATTACTGAAATCTTGCTCATGCTTTAAGTATGAGGTTTAATGCTACTGTCTGTGTGAAGCCTTCCACATTCTTCATCAACCTGAGGAAAACATTTTAACGTCACTTGCTAATTTTCAAGTTTTATGCTGGTGAGCTTGTTTCTCTTGCTGTATATTATAAAGTTTTAAGATCAGGAACACTGTCTAATCTATTTTCTAAATCTTAATCAGTGCTGTGTATTTTGAAGATTCTCGATAATTAAGTTTACTAAGAACAAAAATAAAAAGAGCAGGTACATTCATGAAATCAAACCATCTAATTAAATATAAAAATGTTGGGCACTGGTGTACCTTCTAGAGTTTTAAATGTCAATTTTTATGAAGAACCATTTAATTCAGTTTGTTATACCAGGGATCAGTACACACAGGCAGTTAGCTTTGTAACAACTGCATTCGATGGTTATTGAGTATACTGTATGCTTGACTGGAAGATATTTTACAAATGTGCAATGCTTGTAATAGAAAGACAATATGGTTAGTTAGAACACAATTTAAAACCTGAGCTCTGAATTCTTACTGTTAAATACTTTGGAAAATTACTCAATTCTTATCTATAATTGTACTCACCTCAAAGAGTGAGATGTCAGGTGAAGAATGAATGAAGTATATATATAGAGGTGAGAACAGAATTAGGTATATAATAATCAATAAGTGACAGTTACCATAATTAACATAAACTATCTTCATTATTTTAAAAATATGGAGCATTCATTGATGGGGGAAATCATCATCTCTATTAACTAGAAAAATATTACTGCTCCTTCATATGGCATCAAAATTATAATTATTTCAGAGTCCTGGGAGTTAATCTGGAGCTGTATGTATACAGGTAAGGAAAATGGATGACTAATGAGCAAGCTGTGTAAGACAGAAGGTAAAAAAAGAACTTCTGACATGGTTTTTCTATTTCCCAGATGAGTGAGATTCATGAAGGCATTCTGTTAAACCCAGAACCTAAGCTGTTCCCTTGAGATTTCTTTCCATTTAGAACCTGAAAAGGTCATCCACCTCTAGAGACTCCTTTTTCACTTATCTACCTCTACCAGTGACAGCTCAAATTCAGATTAAATGATTTGGAATTTCACATCTAGAATTACATACTAGATATCATCCAAATTCAGTGACTCGACAGATCTGCAAACTCTGACTTGGAGAAATAAAATGACTTCCAAAGTCACCCAGTAAACACTATAGCTAATTCTTCAACTCTGTGGAAAAAATCAGTAGCCATCTATATAAGAAGTAAATGACTTAGTTGAAGTAAATAAGTAGATAATTATCTCAATATAGCCGTAATATATAACATTTTGAAACATGTTGTACAAAATAATTACATACAATTTCCTTGTCAATTTAAAAACAGAAGTAAATTAAAAATTCCAAAGATTGAAAATAACAGATTCACCGAAATATTGGTTAAGAGTTTCTAAGAGTTCACATAAAAGTAAGCATAACATTTAATTTACATATTAAAGTTTAAATATTATTTTTAGATAAAAAGTTACAATTTAGTTGCAAAAGTGTGAGAAACATTTGTAATGTGTAATGAAAGGGAAACTAAAAGCAAAGACACTAAAAGATGGTCCTACAGACCTACAAAAGTAGTTGTTCTTATTTTAGGCAACATTAACATAAATAAGTCATTGTTGAGGTTACAGGTCATTTTCAAACTGCATGACATTTTTGTATTGGTGATTACTTTTAAATCAGAAGACAATGACAAATATAAATAAAGCACAAGGAACTAGAACAAAAACAGATTAAGAATCTAAATGTCAAATATATTAATCTAAGAGACAATTTTTACGAGCAGAGAATTCACAAATGTGCTTAATGCAAATCTGAGACTTGCTTGGTTCATTAAAAATAAAATATAACCAATTCATGTAACACATCTAAATAGTTCATAATAAATAAAAAACATACTAGCTCACCCACCAGGTCAAGATTAAAGACATTTAACTTTATTTAAAAACTGGCATCATGTAGGGCAGGAGGTGCACAGACTGGAAACAAAATAAAATCACCTTAAATTTTCAAATAGTGTGTCACACTTTCAAAATTGATTTACCTATTTTTTTAAGAGAAAGAGAGTGTGTTTCTATACTAAAATGGTAGTTTAAGTAGATTCTGAACATCCTTTCTGAAAAATAACCAGAATCTAAGTGGAAGGAAAATCTGAAAGAGAAGGCAAAACACAGAGCACCTGACTAAGCACAGGGTGCAGATCTGGGCTACTGCTGTGTCCCAACTTTCTGGTACCGCACTTCAGTGTCTTCTGTCCTTCTATCTGCTGACATTTTTCTCTGAAAACAAGTAAGATTTCTTATGTTCCCTTGACTTTACAGATTCTTCTGTTTTTAAGAGACAAATAGTGGTATTTTAATGCTGGGATAAGTGATATAGTCAATCTAGGATATATGGTATATTCCAATTAGATTCTGAAATTTCAGACTTTCGGGCTCATTCTATTCAAATGCTTCCAAACATGCTCATATTCAAGACATAAATTACTGATGGATCCATGTGTGAACTCATTTTTAACATGTATAATTTATAGAGAAGCATCAGAAACTATCAATTAGAAAAACTATTGATATAAATAGCTTGCACAGTACCTTTTGATAAACAATGGAGCACACAAGATCCTTGACAGCAGATAAAGACAGTTCCTGGGCTTCAATGGTAACACTCTCCCGTGTGAGGCCAATCTGCAGTAGAAATGAAACTGTATGCACAGAGCCTCTGGAGTTGGTGAGAGATGGTGCGCTGGAGCTGCCATTAGAGAGTCGGGCAGAGAATCCTGTCTTAGGACTTGAACATGGAGAAGAAGTTGGAAGCACAGTAGGAATCGTTGCAGGTAATACAGACTTCTGGGCTGATGGAGGGGAATTATTTGCAGACATCTGCCTTTCTTTAATCTTTAAAAATAGTTGTCAATTGTTTTTAAATGGTTATATACAGGTTTTCAAAATAAGAGCAGTACAAAAATGACTACACTTTTGGATTTGGATGAAAGCTTCTTTATTTCCTCTATTAAGCCATGCATGCCGATGATTACAAATTCTGTCACTGTAGTTGGAATGAATAAAAGGTCCTACTTCTCTTAATGAGTCCCATCAAGAAAGAATTTTGTCATTAGGAACAAAACCAGGGATCTGTGAAGGATTTTACATCATTGAGTTACCTTCTTGAGAGTAAGAGTTGACACTTACTAATATCTTCATCTATTTTCTTTTAAGCCTGTTCTTTTCTCTCACTTTTCATTTCAGAAAACAAAGTTCTTTTTCTCTCAAGATGAAATCTTCCTGGTTGAAAACTAGTATTTGGGATTAATCTATTCAATACTTGTCCTTGGTTCAGTGACTTGATGGAATACCTTAAATATCCACTATGTAAATCACTCTCTCAAATGTCCTCATTTTCATTTTGGGGGTGAAGTTTTTCTATGATGAAATAAAAAGCTTTTACAAACAATACAAGCATATTTCATTTGACGAATGGGTCCATCAAGAAAGGTTGATGCTTTGTGAAATGCTGTCGGCCTAGAAGGAATTTTTAAAAAGGTATATTTAATATTTTATATTCACTTTACAATTTAAAAATACAAGAATCTCTATAGTTTTTAAATGATAATTTTTGGTTATATGTTCATATTTTACTAATATATCCTAATGGGTTGCCATTTTTATCAGAATCAATTTTACTAAAGATATAATTTCATAGCCAGCCTCCTGCTTGAAAAACTATTCCTGGCATTACTTAGTAACTCGAGAAACTTGAAGGAAAAAAACTGATGAAGCATAAACACTTTTAGTCCACATTATACAACTGAGTTATAACAAAAATAAAGAAAACAGAAGGGGCAAAAAAGTAAAACTGATATTGTCACAGATGTAAAATATGTACCATCCAGCCATATAAAATATGTATAATAATTTCGTAATATAGAGGATTCTTTTTTTAATATATAATATTAAAAGTCTAATTCTACCAAAATATGACTTCTGACTTGTTTTACTGATAAATCCTTTCAGGAGGCTAAGGAAGCAGGAGGGCTGGATAGATGGTTATATGGTGACCAAAGAAGGATGAAAGTAAACCTATTTATGACAGGAACATGAAAGAAAGCGATCTCATCATAAGGGATCTCTAATAGCAGGAAAGAGGACACTATCCACAGTGAAAACACAGTTCAAAAAAAGTATGACCCTACATGGCTATAACTTAAAAGAGACGATCCTTCTAAATTTTATCTATGTATCCATAAACAATTCCAAGGATGAAAAAATGAAACATCCTGTGTGACTGCTGAGTGACTCTCTGCAAAGAAGTAAATGGGGCTAAATTAAGACAAATATGACAGAAGGGTAAAAACACAAATATAGTGATATTAGAGATGAGAAAAGCTTGAAAAAAAAAAACTGCTTAAAGAAAAAAGCATTTAGAGGTACAGTCAACTAAATCACTATTATTTCATCTTACATCATATAGCACCTGGTAGTTATATAACAGTTTGACATACTTTATTTCTTGATGCCTCTTTGAAAGTTGACAGGGACAGCAGATAGACATATGAAAAAATGTTCAACATCACTGGTCATTCGAGAGATGCAAATTAAAACAACCCTGAGATTCCACCTCACTCCAGAAAGAACGGCTATTATCAACAAATTAGCCAATAACAAATGCTGGAGGAGCTGTGGAGAAAAAGGAACCCTTCTCCACTGTTGGTGGGAATGCAGACTCGTACAACCGCTATGGAAATCAGTGTGGAGATTCCTCAGAAAACTACGACTAGAGGTTCCATTTGATCCAGCTAGTCCCCTTCTTGGTATCTTCCCAAAAGAATTAAAATCATTATACCGCAGGGATATATGCACACCCATGTTTACAGCAGCACAGTTTGTAATAACTAAATCTTGGAAGCAGCCCAAATGCCCATCAACAGCAGAATGGATTAAGAAAATGTGGTTTTTTAATACAACGGAGTACTACTTTGCCATAAAGAATGATAAGCTTGAGATATTCCTAGGTAAATGGATGCATCTTGAGACCATACTCTTAAGTGAAATAAATCGGACGCACATGTTTAAATACCGCATAGTTTCTCTGGTGTGAGAAAATGAAGTGTAAATGAAGACTAAAATGTATTATATTGGGAAAGGGAAGAAAATGTCCAAATGGGAAAGGGAACAAGGGAGGGGGAAAGGAACAGAGGGACAAGAGAAATAAGAAATGGAAGGAAAAAATGGAAACAAATCTTTTGTAAATGGGGGGGTGAGCGGAGGGGAATGGGAAAAAAAGAAGAAAAAAAAAAGAAAGTTGACAGGGAAATATTGAGTAAACTAAAGCACAAGTGATAAAGCAACTTACCACATGGCTATAAAGAGGGGGAGTGGGAATCAGAACTCAGGTTTCATACTTTGTTACCCAGTGCTGTCTCCACAATAACATGCTATTGCTCAAAGAGAACAAGGAACTGAGACTCACTGCTCAGAGAGGATGTTGCTAAGGTTGAGAGATCACACAGGGGCAAAATTGCTCAACTTCTATTTGGTTATCTTCTCTAATAGTTTTTTAACTAAAGTTGCAGAACAGCGCTGAGAACTGAAACCTGGGCTTCATGAATATGAGACTGAAATGATTTTATGTGAGCTCAAGTCTTTGGGCCCAGATACAATCAGTCACATACAGCTAAGGCAATGAGCAAGTATTATCACAAAGCTGCCTCCAAAAATGCTGGAGAACTGAGAATAAGAGAAGGGATCACGACCCAGAGATAGGTAAGGGTTCTTCAAGGCCTGGGGGCTGGGGAAGTGGGTGAGCAAATTTCAGAAATTAGGTATTTAAACTAATAAATCCTTAAGGCAAATCTGAGAATAGATTATGAAGCAGTTTGTGAATAACAAAGAATATAATGATCATTAAATGTCAGCCTGAATTCAAACAAAAGTAATGCCATACACCTTCAACTTGGAAAAGAGTAATTGTTGAGACATAGATGAAAGAAAGCATAACTTACATCCACTGAGCTCTCTCCGGCAGTGTACAAAGCACTTTGTATTATCTCATTTAATCCTCACAGCAACCCATTTTATAGTAGAAAAAACAGGACTTGCCCCAAATCACACAATTAGCCAAGCCACAGTATGTGTGTGTGTGTGTGTGTGTGTGTGCGCGCGCGTGTGTGTTTGCACGTGTACATGTGTTTGGAAGTGAGGGCAGGTGTATTCTGACAAACAGTATTTGGGATGGGTTTCCATCTATCTGTAAATATGTTGCTCAAGTAAGGTGGATACTAGTGGAGTTGGGAGACTGCCTATTTAAATGAAGAAAGTCTTTAGTGGCAGACCTTGGAACTCTGTTCTTAGCCTTTAAAAAAATCCTATATGAGGTAATAAAAACACAGATGATATGCTTATAAAAATCTTCAAGATGAAGAAATCCAGGAGAAATAAACTAAAATTAAAGTGAAAATTTCACAAGGATAAATGTAAACCTTTGCATTTAGTTTCATCAAGATCAATGTGCAAGAAAGAAATGGGGAAATGCTGACCTGGAAGTTACTCCTGAGTGTGAATTACAAATCCAAGAGCTTAACATGAGCTGTTGACAGGTGACGAAAATAATTAATGCAAATTTAAATCCTCCAGACACCGAGACCCCATCAGTATCAAACACTGTTAGTTGGCTTACATTAATATTGTATTTCTATGGTCTACATTTTAGGGGCTGTAGAATTTTAGCTTGGGGGAGGGGGACATGTACAGAGATAGAGATAAAAGCAATGTTGTACGACAAATAATTGTACATGCTTAATAAAATCAAATGGAATAAGTGGTCTTCAAATATCTGAAGAGGTGTTAATGGAAAAATTGGCTTTATTCAGTATTACTGCAGAAAGTAGAAATGAAGATGACAGCACTACTTACACGCATCACTGAAATGGTAAGGCCTGAGCTCCTGCATGTAAAGTCCCTAACTATAACAGTACATGGCATACAGTAACTGTTCAAAAAGTTTTAGTTATTTTTAAGGTAATTAGATAAAGGAACTAACAAGCCTCTACTTTACACTAAACTCTGCAAGTGAGATATAATCCTTCATTAAATCCCTATACTGTCCCCAGGAGATTTAACTGTTTTACAGGAATGGAACTAGAATTTTTGATTGCCCACAACTACACAGCTAATAAAGGACAGAACCAATTTAAAGTGCTGCCAACTCCAAATCCCTTGTTCTTTCTACTAGTTCACTCCACACTGAACAACCTAACAACTGAACAGGTTGTCTCATTAGAGAATGAGCTCTGTAATGTATCTAACTGAAATATCATAATAAAGTAGTAAAATACTTAGGATTAGTACTGCACGAAAGTCAAGTACTTCAAAATATTGTACTGCTGTGTTAAATAATAATTTGTTTTGATGGACGTCTGCTCACTAAATCTCTAGTATACCATTAATATTAACCAAAAAACAGTAATTGTCTAATAATACAGCAGGCTAATTTAGCAGAACTAGTGATAACTTCATAAGCTATATAGAATTTTTTATAAAAGTGGTTTTTTTT